>QFEN01000003.1:191170-211671 GCA_003316125.1 Auricularia polytricha
ACCAGAACCAAGAGAGGAAGAAGCAGACGGATAGAACGAATAACAAGAACCAATCATTTGTACCACCTTATGCCCCGCCTTAATTTGGCGTCGAAGTTCTCGCACCCAGCCTGAACCATTACTACGGTAATCATCACACGTATATCAAAAACCCAGGACATATTACTTACAGTACGTACTGTCTACTATAGGGCCTCGCCCCAACGGACAATAAACAAGAACACAAAATAAATAAATCCTAGGAGACGGATGACTGCAGCGGGCTTGGACGTGGTCTGCCTTGCGTCGCGTCGCGCCTGGCTGTGGATTTGCTTATCGTAGCCAGTCGCTATCCTTTCTCGAGTGTATTATCATGTATTTATATAGCACATAAAATGAGGAGTGAAAATCCACGAGTCAGGGATGCACCGTTACTGATCATCATGTGGTAGTATTATAACGTTGACGGCGTGACGCAGGCCGGTCATGAGCCTACCATCTATTGAAGGATTGCAGTGGCATTGTGGTCACATGCTGATATGATATATGCATTAGGTTTCAACCGACCAGGCAGATTGCCATTGAAGGCGGAGAGTCTTTTCTAGGTTGTATACCTCACCAACCTGCTCATAATGATGATATCGTGCCAATTCTGGTCAGTCAAGCCTATCATGTGTTGTCGGAGTCACTTTCGTTCTCAGTCTTCCACATCAGTACCATTGCATGAGTTGACTGCCCGACGTACGTTGAATCGCAGGCTCATCCTTAAAATGAAATACTTACTGATGTATCTATTAGCTCCTGCCCGTATGCATCATGTGCAAGGAGCTTACAAAGAGATATGACCCCGGCAATATATTCTCGATATCATAATTTCATTTTCGAACGAGCCGAGTGGGGTTTCCAGCGCCCTAAACTGTATTGGGGGCGATCTTTTTGCCAGAAGCCCAGTCCATGCGCGAGTCGGGTACACCGACCATTAAATGAGTCCATTTCCTCGCGGGCACCCGTTAGTAGAAGTTCTGATCATCGTCATGCTGACGCTGAGAGCCAAGAAATTGAGCATTTGCATTTACGATGCAGGTTTTTTCTCTCAGTTGAAATCATGAGACCTCACATGTGGCTGCCTCAGACTCCCCGGACCTTCATCATCATCAAGACTTATTACCCAAGTCGGATGGCTTAGTAAAGAAGGTACATCTATATTCCTTCGTATAGGTCTGGGAGACCAACTTGTTCCATCGACCGTCCATGTGATGTTTGCGACCTTATCCTGTTTTGCTGTCTCGGAATATATTTCATGTTGGAGTGCGGCGCCACTCAATATGTGCGTGACTCAAATCATTTTGACGTATAAATATGATTCTTCAGGTGCTGGCCTCCTTGACCCGTATCCCCTACAAATCATTCATGTCGGAAATTCTCGAAAAGTTGGAAGAAGTACACGTGGAGAGTGTCAGCTCTTACGACAAGCAAAAAGGCACTCCCTCAGTTAACAAAGTCAACCTTGCCAACTGCAATCACTGCACGACGTTTCCTAACAGATGGTCAAGATTCAGGTACAGAATATATCTTGATGATTTGTGAGCTTCCTCATTACACTGTCCAGGTATGCCATCCGTGAACCAGCCGCCGAGTTTCTAGGCACGATGATCTTCGTGATCTTCGGTACTGGTGTCAATTGTCAAGTATTTCTGTCAATGAACTCGAACGTTGAAGCGGTCCCAAGAGGGGTAAGTGGATTTTACCAGTGTTTTTGTATTAACCATTCATGGTGTTCATGCAGGATTTCCTTTCGCTCAACTTCGGCTGGGCTGCAGGTGAGTTGATACATTGATCTCGTCATTCAGAATTACAAATATATCTCTGACGATACCCTCAGGAGTCGCACTCGGGGTGTGGATCGCAGGAGGTATATCTGGAGGACACATAAACCCTGCTGTAAATTAAACTTCCGCTCCTCATGTATTATCTCCTGAGTAGTAGTTCCCTAGGTCACGTTTACTCTGGCAGTTTTCCGGGGGTTTCCTTGGAAAAAGGTGCCAGTCTACATCTTCGCCCAGCTATTGGGCGGGTTTTGTGGCGCCGGTGTTGTCTATGCCAACTACTTCCATGCCATAGACATAGTAGAAGGCGGGCCTGGCATCCGAACTATCAGCGGTTCAGGCGATCTTCTTGCTACATATGCCGTGCGATCTTTGCTTAGTGATACCGCTCTTCACTGATAATTTCGCAGGTGGGCTTCCTGACCCCTGTCTCGTGCTTCTTCTCCGAGGCAAGAATGGCTCCTTCGATTTTTCCTTAAGGAATGCTGATTCACTCCTGGAATAGTTCTTGGGCTCTGCGATATTGATCATCGGTATACTCTGTGTCACTGACAAGAAAAATGGACCTCCCCCACAGGGTCTCGTTCCTCTTGCCTTATTCATTGTGGTGCTTGGCATTGGGGCCTCTCTCGGTATGAACACGAGCTATTCCCTGAATCCTGCTCGAGATTTAGGGCCGAGATTCTTCACGGCAGCCGCAGGCTATGGAAGCGCAGGTAAGTCGAGAACACCACTGATGCAGATGGGGTGATGGCTTGAATCTCTCGTCAGTGTTTACGTACCGCAATCAGTATTGGTTATGGTGTATTGTGCTTGGTCCAGTCACTGGGATGTTATGCGGTGCATTCATCTATGACACGCTAATTTTCCAAGGCGGCGAAAGCATTATGAATAAACCGTAGGTCCATCTGGAGGGGCACAGATCGCCGCTGATTTTGCCTAATATTAGTAACGCCCAGGCCACAGATCGCCACCTTCGTACCTGCCCAGGACAAAGAGGAGAGCTGTCTGTGGATATGGAGAGTGTTTGAATGAATTCTCCGGTATGATCATAGCACATGATCGTTGACGATAACGTTTTTAACTCGCTTCGGCTTCTGCGAAGGTGACCTAGTAAAAGTCTACCATGACTTGATCGGACCTCCATTGCCCCAATAATAATTGGGACGTGTAATTGTAGATTCTATTCTGATTGTGCGGCTGGCTTATTTATTCTAAATACAAACCGAACTTACGGGTGAACACAAGTCCACACAGCATATGATCTATTCTGAACGATCATTAATTGTCCAGGGACAGGCGTGGGGAATGCGGAATGCGCAGTAGTTTGACATGCGTAATATTTAGAACAACGCTTGATTCTGAATACACGCAAAGCCTTCTATTCTGCGGGACCGTGCGCTGCTCCGAAAACTACCATTGTCCGACAAGTCGGCCACCCGCCCATACCATTCCAAACAGGCTGATGGGTATCAGCAACAACCAAACGCCAACATCCCATAACACTCGTCTTCCAAGTCGCCTTCGCTGGAGCAACCACTCTTTGCGCTGGAGAAGAGCGTCTGGACTGGGTGGCGGAGAAGGCGTATGTATAGCATGTGGTGTGCTCGGGACCGAGCGAGGTATCACAATAGATATAGGCCGCCGGAAATAATGGATTGTGATGTGTGCCCAGGCTGCAGAACAACATAAGAACGCGCTGAGAGAGAATCCTCTGAGCGCACGTACCTGGAAGGAAATAGGTTCCAGCGAGGGCCAACAATAGAGTGAGGTCATTAAGGGATGTCGCAATTGATGGAGGGGCTAAGCTGAGCAATACAACAACGAATATGAGAGTGGCCTTGCTGAGGTCCAATTTACAGACTCTCCGTACGGCAGGCGGAACCGGTACAGGAGGAATAGAAACCAACACGGGAGCAATGGACAACAAGAGAGAAGATGTCCCGAGTATGTGGACTATGATATTACGTGTATCACTGAGTGCTCCCTTGTCTTGACGTTAGCTGCACTAAATTTTAAAGGACGGAAAGACATACTGGAACACCGGGCGATGAGGTCATCAAAATTGATGGCAGTATAAGGAGAGCCGCTAAGACTGTCGATAAGATGCTCAGCATCTGGAAATATATTCCTCTGCCCGGCTTGTTTGATGGGGCAGAAGGTCGCCCAGCCAGAGAAGCGGATAAGGGAACCGTTAACGAAGTTGCGAACGAAAACGCAATAGATGCTACGGCATATAGTTGATAATTTGTCGTGAATAACGAAGCATCACCATATGCTTACTGGTGCCATTCCAGAGCACGCCACGTTGCACCAGAGTGGGGCTTGGCATCACGGTGCCAGTCGTATGGTTATGTAGCGCAGCGACTAACCATGCGGTGTACAAGATCATCGATAACCATGTTGTACAGATCACTTGCTTGGCTGCGAGAGATTTGGGAAGAGATACAACAGATATGAGTAGGCCCAATACCAAAGTGACGATTAGTCGGGTTTGTACAGGAAGTGCTTCGAGTAGAAGTGGATAGACGGAGTCCACAGATGCTTTTATTTGAAGTCAGACACGGAAGACGGCGACGTGGCTATGGTACGACTGACCGCGTAAATACATAGATGCCATCAAGATTCTCAACGACCCAGTGACGCAGAGAAGCAGCCGTCGAATCCTTTCACGTCGTCTGCGCTTAGCCCTACAGATACCTTTCGCAATCACCTCAAAGAAAATGTCCTCCGCGGTATTCTTCCGTAGGTACCTTGCCAGAAGGAACCATAGGTTGCGAGAGAAAACTGATAACGCTGCGGCAACAAAGAGGTTTACAAGACTAAATTTCAGTGGGGCGATACCGTTTGGCACGAGAATGGCACCAAGCCTGAGGTATGGCGCCAGAAGGTACAGAAAGATTGTGGGAGCCTGAAGAGGAGGTATGACAAGCTTCGCAATCTCCAGCTGAGAGTCATGTTCCTCATGTTCTTCATCGCTACTGAAGTCAAAAGAGTCCTGGTCATCTTGGTTTGAAAGGAGCACCAGCGCTGAAGACGAATCAAGGACAGATATACTGTCAGACGGTGAATATGGAGACGCTGGCGACGTTGGCGAGCCCGCAATATCCAGAGAGTCCAAGCTCGACCGACGACCGGATGAGATGGCCTGTGCCATGAAGGGCAAAAGAGCGGAAGGACAAGTGTCCTGGAGGAACGTTTGAATACAATTGATAATCTTCTCAATTCGACTTGCAATAATCCGAGTAGGTGCCTAAGTCCGCGATGTCCGTGGGAATAAATTAATTATAGTCACGTGGCTCGTCACGCTCTCCGTTCAGTTCTCCGTCTCGCCCTCTCACTGGAAGCTGGCCTCTGGACGCTCTTTGATAGCCTCATTCAAGTTTTTGCTTTATATTTTTTCATTAAGAACTGTACCACCCTTGCCATCATGACCAAGAAACCGGCTGTCCGCGCAAAACAATGGCAAGTAGACATCCTAAAGAACATGCACGCAGAGGAGGCTCGGCCATCAACTTCTCAAAGACATAAACTGGCTGTGGAGACTGGCCTGTAGGTTCAATATCAATATCACTTACCCTCCCCGCAAACAAATAAGTATTACAGGGACGAGGCGTGGATTAGGAACTGGTTTATGAGAAAAAACAGGGGGTCTCGTGCTCCGATGCACCCTGGGGGACCGCTAATGCATATAATAAAGCTGGATCCGCCAAAACCCAACACTCCGATCCATTCTGACACTTCAAGGTCCCAAGGTCCCTCTCCTTCCCATCCTGTCGTGTCCCAGAGAACGTCAGATATTCCTCCGACATTAGAATCGCTTCTCGCTTCGGTCAGCAGACAAGCAGACAAGGGTTACTCGATGTGGACGCTGGCGCCAAGTCACACACTCCCGCACTCAGTCGATCCCCGTTCTCTCAGCTATACTCCAGACGGGCAACCAGCTTTGGCGACCAGATCCGGTTCAACGTCCTACTCGTCCTCGGGGGAAGAAAGCGCATTGCCGCAGAATACAAGAAAGCGGCGATACTCTAGAGACCCACTTCATAACCGATACCCAGACTTTTCAAAGTTCTTCCTTCCGACACCTTCCGACACCATCGGCGATGCCACCAAAACGCTGGAGCTTCCACCAATTGATATGTCATCCCCGACACACAATCCTTTGGGCATCAATACTGCACCGTCTCCGGATTTCACTTCTTCCGCCATGCAGCTGCATTCGCCAATTGCCATGCCTGTATTTTTTTCCGCAAGCTTATCCCTTTTGCACTCCATGCAGGCACAGAATGCACGAGACTCGCCAGCCGTTGAGGCTGCGCCCAAGGTACACTTCATGATCCTCTAGTCATCTCCACAATTTATGTCCTTGCAGCACGACAGGACCTCCCGGGCGGGTTCGTAGAGAGACGGTTCGTTCGAGTTCTTTGACAGGTTCTGTAGGAGGTCCTCGCACTCAACTAGTAGTGATCCGCTCGGTACATTCGCCTTTTCTCTGTACTATTTACAAACGGCAATATCTTAAGTCAGTAATTCATAGGCTAGTCCGTTCATAATGAACCCCCTTACCTGGACCTACCTGCAAAAGCAGAGGATACTTGTGAGCAAAAAAAGTTATAGGCTGGCATTGATCAGTACTGCATCGCCTGGGGATTTTCTTCCATCCTTTGACCTAGGTTATACTTGTAGAGCGCTGCACCCGATGTTGCCCACAAACCCAAAACGCCCTCTTCTTCCTCAACAACTTGAAGCGCCCGGATTGGATCTTCAAACGGCTTCTGAAACACACTGGCAGGTGAAACAAGCGGTGGGCCTCCTGTACGGAGAGACCATAGGCGAATGCGGCGGTCTTGGCCAGCCGCGAAAAGAAATTGTTCATGGGGATCAACAGCAATAGGCTGTGCAATGTTATATGAACGCGGAGAATCGAAACCAACGTGTGGTCTTACAGTCTTTGTGGTGTAGGTATTAATATTGCCTGTAAACGACATGATAGGTGTCCGATTGACAGGGAAGCGGAGGTCAAACATGGCCAGCTGACATCAGGCTGAGTACAATTTAAAACAGGTCTCATGTCTGGATGAACTCACGCCTCCGTTGATGTTACTCGTGAGAAGTTGCCAGTCATAAAAAATCTTGAGATTCGTCACTGAATTGTTCTGGGTCGTATCCGGGTCGTTAAAAATACAATCGCCCTTGGTACTAGTTATACGGCTATCAAAGCGTCGGACAATGCCAGCGCGGGACCCTGTATAAATAATATTCTTTCGAAACGATTAGGGCAATCAAGGTACTGTGCCACGCTGCAGCGTACATTATCTTGAGCAACAGCAAATACGTCGCTACCCGTTTTCAAAAAACAGACAGTCGCCCGGTCAGCAGCGTCATCGATGACAACGGCCTGATCATTCGTGCCTGACATTCTTTAAGCACTGGCAGACGGCAGACATGCATCAAACATACCCAGTACCAGACGGGTACCTTGAAAATCAGCTGTCCATACGTCGCGAACAGACTGATTGTTCACACGAGTCACACGAATGCTGCGCCGCGTAAAGGAAATAAGTTATGATGAAGCGGGTAATGACGAAGAATTATTACTCTTCTGAGTCCGAGTCGAGGGGAAAATGCAATATTTTGCTCTCTGGACCAAAAGATGTTGCACTAAATCACATAAATAAGTGGATGAACGGTCGCAGGTGAAGTGATACTGACATGCAGCGGGGACCAGATATACATATAGAAGAGATCTGATGAATGAGGCATGTGAATTTTGGTTTCACGTTGAGCAGCTAAGTGCTTGCCTCTGAGGAGAGACTGAATTCTGGGCGCCAGCCGTGCGAGGTGTGGTACCCTGTGGCTGACTCGCCTTGACCAATAACTGACGAGTAAAACCATCCTCCTGTATCCCCTGCGAAACTGTGGACACTATTACTGTATGATACGGCCTTACCACGAACCCGGCCATCATGAATATGACAGCAAAAAGATTGGTGATGATGGACATACCTGGAAGGCAGTGATAGCGCAGCGTGTGAGTGATAGAATGGATGATGATGCGACATGGGACGTCTGTGCTACTTGGGAGCACGATATCTGGCTGTGTTCCACAACGGGATTCGTGAGTAGTAGCCTGAGACCTATACCGGAAGGAGACGTACTGCACCAACTTGTTTGTATGAGAGGTACGAAGGCTAGATCTGACATCTTCACTGGCGCGCAAGAGAGAACGAATTCTATGCCTTTTCCAGTTGTGCGATTCCCCCGTAGCCTGAGATGCTGACTGTGGCTGCCAGTGGGTCGGTGGATGTGAAGTGCTACCAGTGGGGCCCGCAACTTGGGGCCTCCGAGATCTCGAAGTTAGAGGAAAGTAGCGCCGTTTTTCGTCGTCCCAGTACAATCCAGGTAGCTCTCGAGGCATATGTAGAAATGGTTGTCGACGTCAAACGCCGAAACTGCAGTACTTGCGTCGAGAAGGAGCGCCTTACATAATCCTCACCCTTGTTGAAGTGAACTTGACCTCGATCTCTTGAGAATCCACTTGTCAACTTGCACCACTCTCTTACACCTTCTTACACCTTTCTTCTGTCGTATCTTGTAATATCTGCAGCAACGAAAACACTAATCTCCCCTAGCTCATTTTTTTTTTGATCCGAGGGCGAAATGCTCTTATCCACGTTTCCCACCGTCACTGATTTCCAGAACACTTTCACAGGCTCCCAAAACGAGACGCCTCATGCTGCGATTAGGGATGACCTGTCGCGCTTAGCGCCTACAGCCGCTGAAACTTATTTTAGCTGGGCGATAAACTGTCAATGGGAAAACGAGGCAATAAGAACAATTGCAAAGGACACTCCATGCTTTGCGGCAGAGGAGTCGCTTCAGGTATGTATAGCTCTTTTATGCCAAAATAATTTCTTCCTACTGCACCAGGACTGCTGCGGCTATGTGCGGTCTTTGAAGGCGTTTATCAGATGCGCAGCCCGTTGACGCGTTGTGTTCATGATTGTTGATCTGAACGATGTTAGTGCTACCTGATCACGTGCCCCCGCTAGCAACCAGTTCTGTCATGGAAATTCGTCTTTATAGTTCCTCCGTGGCATGGCAAAAGAAAAGTGCTCATCCACGCTCCCAGACTCAGAGCCACGAACATTTTACCTTCTCTCCGGATTTGTCTGCCTCATTGATGGAAGACTTTTTGGACCCTCTCTCGTCTGAGCCCAAACCGTCTCCATCTTCGAAGAAGATCAGCCTGCTTCTCGTCAAGTTTCCTACGAAACGCCCATCACTACAGTCATTACTTACTCCACCGTTTTTCCAAACATCCAGTTCTCCTTCGAGTAGCGCGTCACGAGCTCGTTCCCTCTCAGCCGTCACACTCACCAATAATGCTACTTTCGAAGAAGTTTCAAACATATCTATCCCTGCTGCGTCATCCCCCTTACTAGACGAGGATCCTTTTGCCAACTTGCACTCGTCCCCTTCCGTGATTTCATCCTCCGAATGTCCGAGTGCATATTCCAATCCTTCTGTTGCATTGCACCCTCCGAGATCATCTACTGTACTACTTCCATCGCAAGCATACCTTCAACACCATACACCTAAACGTCCGAAATCATCTGGTCACGGACAAGTTCGTCCCGCCCACACAAGACCGGCATTCTCTCCTAGACCGTCATTACCCTCTTTGTACACACTAGCTCAAATGAATATTGGCATCCCACGCAAAGTACGTATTTTGTGACGTTGATGACGATTAAGTGCTCGTATTAATGATTACCATAAGCCTCGTAAGGGAACCCCTGGCGCTCGATTACCACACGAACCATGGGACATAGAATCCACTGCCACACCTGCTTCTTCTGTGGAACCAATAGCGGGGCCCTCCCAGCCACAGCCTGTAGCTACTGTTCCGCAGGCACCAGAGCCTTCGGATACTATGCAAGACTTCATTCTCAATTTAGAAGGCACTCCCTTACCAGCATGTTCATCAACATCAGAGAAAATACCCACAGATTCGGATGACTCCGAGAGTAGCTCTCATTTCATCAATGGGAGACCAGCATCGGTACAGCTTGATGATGCCGACATCGATTCCCTTCCGTCGCTTTCATTTACAGGGTCTGAGCCTTCTTCATCTGCGCTCTCACGTTCCTCATCCATATTATCCTCCCCGTGGTCCAAATCGTTAACCGACCAAAATAGCATTTCCGTTAGCCACGTTCAGGGTTCAGAAATGTCTTTCGCTCACCATGGCATAGATGAAGATCATCCTCTCAGCTATCACTCTGATTTCGACTACTACACACAACCGCACGCTGACTATTCAAATTCAGACTCGGACTTACTTTCAAAGGTTAAATCTGGAGCCCCTTACCCAGAGATCCCACCTACACCATACACCTCTCTTTACTCTCCTGAAACATCTTCGGACCTTGCACGGTCTTTTCACACTATGCCTGGTGTCCTACACGACCTGCCTCAAATCAACAAGCTACATTCCTCACCAAGACTTGAAGATGCTCCATGCGACGGCAATGACACACCTGAACAACATGGACCGCCTCCTGGGCGAGGTCGTGATGAGGACAGACGGGACCGTAAATATGGAGGAAGAGAAGAGAGGGGTCATTCTGGAAACCGTGGTTCTGGAGGTTACGGTCATGGGGGTGGCGGGGATGATGGGGACAGAGGACGTAGACCAAGCACACGTTCACCAGCTTGGAGTGACTCGGATTACAGCTCATCTTCAGATGAGGGAGACAATGGTACTGTTTACTATAGCGTGGATGGAACCTCGAATGGACACTCCTCTCGGCCTCCATCTCGCACACGTTCCATCCGCTCAAGGATCGTTTCAGGTTCTGATGATGATGTGCCACTCGCCCAAAGCATGCCGACGGCACTCACAGCTCAAAAGTCTATTCGAAGGCAACTGCGTGACGAGCGCCATCAACGGAAGATGGAGCGTGCGAAGAGAACTCGCGCAGTAATGGCATCCGAACGACCCCCTGTTCCTGCCCTTCCTCCTACTGTCATACATGGTCGACAACGTTCTGCGTCCGTCACGCCCTCGCTTGCTCCTTCAAGAGGCGAGAGGATTCGTGGCAGGCCAGCTCCTATCGAACCTTTCCCCGTTGACGACCTGGCGATGAAATTAGCAAACCTTCAAATGGCGACACCTCCGTCGACCGCGACACCTTCCTATAATGGGATTGCTTCTGCATCACTATCTTCAAGAGTACCCATTTCTGGTTCTGGCTCACGGATTCTCCGTCCGCAAGCCGTAGACGAGATGGCGTTCCTCCAACACGTTCCAGCTTATACCACCGACAAGCCGCCACAAGATCGGCAATTGAGATCCATGCGATCTTTCCACCGTCCAGAGGGACGAACGGTGGATACAGCTCAGCCACGTCTAGAATCATCCTTATCGCAGCGCCTCGGACGTAGACCGACGGCTGCTTTGCGCAGACCAGAAGACTCGCCTTTGCGCCGGGACAAGTCTGTCACCCGTCCATCCAGAGATGGTTTTGAGAGTCGCAATGACTCAGACCCGCTATTGAGGTCTGTTCGTCCAAGCGAGGATAGCAGAAGACCACCAGTTCCTCGCGTCTCCGTAGATCAGGACGTCGAGCAGCGTGTTCTTCAACGCCCTCCCGTCGAGCTAATACACTCACGGCCTCAGCCTTTGCCTGCGACAAAAGTACAGGTCACCCAGCAACGGGTCTTCATTGGAGATATGCAAAGGTTCAACACGGTGGAGATTACCCCAAATACCAATGCTGGTGATGTCATTGCCTTGATTGCAAGCCAAGGATCATTGGATAATACGGGAGTCTGGATGCTGTTCGAGCTCGCGAATGACTTTGGCATGGGTATAAAAGTCTCACATCTTCTGCAGTCATAAAGCAACTCATGCAATTACAGAACGCCCTATCCGAAGTTACGAGCTACTATCAGATGTCACTGCTTCTTGGAACAAGGATAAACTTCTGAATGCATTTATAGTCAAACGCACCTACTTGGCACCCTTCTTGAACCGCTCGGTACGTTTCTCATTCGTTACCACCCGAAACTTACTGAACTGGCGGCGTAGAACATACCTACAAGCTCTCCTACCAACCGCGGATATGTCGAATATGAGAGCAAGAAGGGCAAGTGGGGCAAGCGTTGGATGGAGTTGCGAGAGCACAGCCTGTGGTTGTCCAAGCGCGACACAGTACGCTATCCTCCTTGGTCTCTCAAACCTGACCCAAAGCTTGTTGCAGGGAAAAGATGAGACTTTGCTGTGCTCACTCTCGAACTTCGACGCGTACTACATCACCAGAAAACACAAGTCTCCTAAACCGTTTGTGTTTGCCATCAAATCTACTGACAACATCTCACTATTTGAGAATATGTCGGACTATGTTCATATTTTGTCATGCAACCAAAAGGACGGCGAGAGATGGATGGAAGCCATCCTTGTGGCGCGAGTAAGCTTTCGCACCCAGTCACTCAAACCTGTTGCTCAATGCCTTCTAGTCCTACGTTCTTTTCCAGGAACGACATGTCCTATTCGCAAAACCGGGGGATTCCGCCTCGATCTCTAATACCCTATCTCGATCTCAAATAAGAAAACAGTCCATTTCCACACGCCCTAGTCAGCCTCTCGTTAATGTCTCAGCTCCCTTCAGCGCATCAGCTACCGCTAGCGTCACATTCGAACCTGGCTCTCTCCTGGCCAAACACAAAGGAGACGTCATGTCATAACGTATCTTGTCTACTGAATATACCCCACATCTACTGTTCGTGTCATTGCATATTGTATATGCAAGCTGTAACTACATACTCATGTAGTCGTATTCAAAACAAATGTATGTATACAATGTTGAAATCATGACGATTAGCAAGGAGAAGAGTAATAAGTTACAAGTAAAAGTACGAGGGTTTCAATCCGAAGATACCTTAGGTTTCTTCTTGGCAGGTTCGTCCTCCTCACCTTCCTTAGGACCGGAAGCTTTGAGTTTTGGTTTTGGTTTTGGTTTCGGCTTGGGTTTCGGCTCCTCATCCCCGTCAACATCCATGGCATCATCATCTTGTTTCTTTGCTTTGGGCTTCGGCTTAGGTTTGGGCGCTGTTTTCCTGGGTTTATCTTCGTCATCACCTGCATCACTTCCAGCTGCCTTAGCCTTAGCCTTCTTCTTCTTCTCTATCTTGGGTTTATCTCCATCATCCCCTGCATCACTACCGGCTGCCTTGGCCTTCTTCTTGGGTTTGTCTTCATTATCCCCTACCTCACCATCAGCTGCCTTGCCCTTCGCCTTCTTCTTGGTCAATTTCTTCTTTCCTTTCGCAGCATTCGCCAGCTCGCGATCTCCGCTAGCATCAGAGGCAGTAACACCGTCATCGTCATCCGGGTCGCTTTCACTCGGAGAACCTTCGTCCGTGGACGAGGCTTGGAAGTCTTCATCTACAACACCAGGTGAGAGCCAACACATGACATAGAGGAAAACCCGCACCTTCTTCGCTATCCTCATCATCACCACCCAACCTCGGCTTGGGCATTTCGTCTCCACTACTGGCAACACTCTGCATTTCCTCGTCAGAGGAGTCAACGCCAGCGGCTAGCATGTCGACATCGGGCACCATCTCGTTCTTCAACTTCACCTTCTTGTCTTTGAGATAAGCCTCAACCGGCTCGTGCTCTTCCTTGTTGATCGACGTGAATGTGTACTCTGGGCCACTCTTGGTCACGATCTTCAGATCGAATGTGCGAGCTGCAGTGGCGCCCATGCTTGCACCAACCCGAGAGAAGACACACTGATGAATGTCGGATATTTCGATGAGAGTCGGTTGTTTAGAAACGAAGAAGATGTATTTCTCCAGCATGAACAAGTCGCCTTGCACGGCCTTGAGGTTGGCTTTGATGCCTGGGTGACCATCGCGACTAAGAAAGATGTCAGCAAAAGTCTAAGCGCCAGGATGAGTTGCTCACCTTTTGAATGACCCTAGGCTGATGATCTTTTTCTTTGATAGAGCACGGAAAACACCCGAGACAACCTCAAAGGTGGGATCTTCGTAGTTCTTTTTCAGTCTGTCGTACTTCTCGATGTCTTCCCTGACTCGCATATATGAGAGACATGATCATGTTGAGACATCGATGGTTGGCTTACTCTAACATATTGAGCTCTGCTGTGGTCTCCTCTTCCCGGGCAAATTGCATGACAAGATAAGAATATCTTGTCTGTCCTTGCCGAATGGGCGTGCTCAATCCCAGCTATAACGCTTTTAGTCCAAGGTGAAATCAAGTAGAATATGACTTACGATGAAGAGTACGTGTTGATCGTCTTTGGGTAGGAGGAATAATCGTGCAATGGTGGAATATGCAATTTTGTAATCGTATGTCTTGCCACGAAGACGCAAGAAGTCGAGGAACATGTCAACGTCGTATCGTCCACGAGGGGTCAAGACGAGAACTTCTTCGAAACTCAGGACCAAGTCTCCAGAAACCTGACCAATTTCTGCTTTGTCTTTGATGGCGTCATGGAATGCCTGTGCTGCGCTCATTTCCTCTCCCTCTCCCTCCCGCTCTCCCTCCTCGTCATCGGATTTCTGCGAGCCAGCATCTGACCCTCGGGCACGAGCTTGCGTACCAGGGACATAGAAGCGAATCTCCACCATCTCGTCTGGAGCGCTGCGAGAAGGTTTCTTTCCAGATGGTGTTGATGGGGCAAATTCTAGTGAGACTTCAGTGCGACCAGCGATGTTGGAGTTTGCCACTTGGCTCAAAGGGAGCTCGAAAGATGTCTTATTCGACACGAGGAACGCTAGATCTTGCCCTGGAACGAATATTTGAAATAAAATAAAGAAGACTCAAGTATGCCATACCTTGGATGTCCGTTACACCCCAGTTCCAGCCCTTGAATGTGACATCTTTGACTTCCAGTGTCACCGCAAAGTGCTGTTTTAGTAGCCCTGCGAGCTTATCGTGATCCTGCGAGACTCCTTAACAACAGTTCATCGCTAAAAGCCTGTACCAACCTCCCGCAAGAAGCCATCAAAAGTTTCTCGCCGTCTGTCCTTCAACCCTACTCGTAGCTGGAAGTTCCGTGCGACGCGATACCATTGGACCCATTTGACTTCTGCAGACGGTATGGCGTTTACTGTATCATTCTCTTCGCCCTTCCAGGCCATTCCACTTGCTGCCACACGAAATTCTAGCAGGCAGTCAGTATAGAGTGTCGTACTAATGAAAGTCTCCTTACTCCCGACTTCAGATGAGAGGCCATAATAAATTTTGTCGAACTGCGTCGTCGCCATGGCGGTCAACAGAAGGTATCAACCAAAGATGATAGTGGTTGAGAGCAGCCTCGACGCGTTCAATGACAAATCATCACATTCGAGCGCGTTTTCCTTATAAGTGATATTGCGCTTGCCTTGACCATCATCTCACCACCTTAGTTCTCCAAAAAGTATCTCCCCACATTATTCAGTTAGGTGTCCAGTCTCAACTGCAATGGATTCGACTCAAGAAAGAACCTTCTGCAAGTGGTGAGCTACTTGACTGTACACTGCCGTTGGCGGAGTAGCTCGAGCTGCCATCCAGGCTTAATACAAAACTTGAAGCCAATGGCTACCCGCCCATGCACTCGCTCGTCCAAGACCTTTCGGACGGTGTGCGCTTAATTCAGCTCATGGTAAGAGGAACAAATGTCCTCTAGCCTGAGCGATTATGATTTATGTCCTGTTATTGCACAGGAAATAATGGGTAAGATTGTATGTCATTCCAATTCTATATGGTGTGGATAGCTCGCGTGTTTTACAGGTGATACGTCCCTTGGAAGATACAATAAGAACCCGCGAATGCGCGTCCAGAAGGCGGAGAATGTCAACAAAGCACTGGAATTCATACGGCAACGCGGTATCAAGTTAACAAATATAGGCCCAGAAGGCATGTTGCACAGTTCGATCGGAATGATCTCTGTCAACATGTCGGACACTAGACATCATTGATGGCAACTTGAAACTAATTTTGGGCATGATCTGGACCTTGGTCTTGCGTTTCACCATCGCAGACATCAGGTAAGGCAACTCGTACAAGAAGATGCCTCATTCAATGCGGCTGTTTCAGTGAGGAAGGCCTTTCAGCGAAGGAAGGCTTGCTGCTTTGGGCTCAACGCAAAACTGCGCCGTACAAAGAAGTTGATGTACAAGACTTCTCTATAAGTTGGTCGGATGGGCTCGCGCTGTTAGTACACTCCCAGGCTACAATCCGACTTTGCTTACTCTTCCAGCTGTGCATTAATCCATTGCCATCGCCCCGAGCTCCTGGACTATGACAAACTTGATAAGGCATGTAGCAGTAGGGGCATCCGTAAATATCATGACTGACTGCGTTGTCCAGTCCGATCGACATGGTAATACTCGCCTGGCATTCCAAGTGGCTGCAGACCATCTTGGTGTCCCCGTAAGCACGCATTAGGAAACGCTTGCGGAGGCGCTTATTTGCCTATGCAGCAACTCCTCGAGGTAGAGGACCTGTGCGATTCGACCCGCCCAGATGAACGTAGTGTCATGACATATATTGCAAGTTATTTCCACGCTTTCTCAACGATGGGTACGTTAGAAGCCAATATCGTTGTCACACCATATGCGACTAATCGTCTGGCTAGATCAAGCTGAAACCGTTTCCCGACGTGTTGAAAAATTTGCTGAACTGATGCAATCCGTTTGGACGAGCAAAAATGATTACGAGCGTCGCGCTCGCGCGGTGCGGCTATTCATTCATAACTTACTTTTCATAGCTCACGTCCTTTTTGTCCCCCATAGCTCCTACGTGCACTTTCTGAGGTCCAGAAAAAGTGGTCTACTAGCCATTTCACTGGCACATATACGGATGCGAAGGAACAATCTGTCACTTTTACAACTTACAAACACACAACCAAACGCACGTGGGTCACAGAGCGACAAGACGTCACTACCCTCCTTGGCAACATACAAACGAAGCTTCGGACTTACGGGCTAAGAGAATACATTCCCCCTCCCGGTCTCGAGCTCTCGGTGGGTATTCGAGACGCAGTGTTTTAATTTATACCTGATCATACTCTTTGAGTTCTAGGACCTAGATGATGCATGGAATGATCTGCTTCATTCTGAGGCAAAAAGGTCACGGGCGATCAATGCACAAATACGACAGTCAGTCAAACACTTTCTGTTTCTCGCTCTCGATGTTCAACGGGTGGCCTAGGATCAAAGAATCCTTGCGGAAAGAATTCGCGGATCTGGCTAATGATTTCTCGCAACGTCTGCACGCCATATCGTTGGAACTCTCAGGTGTCGCGGGGCCGCTAGAGGTGTGTATCCAACTTGCACAAGAGACAACGTCTTACGTATGATGAAATAGACCCAGCAAGACCAGGTTAAAGCAATTCAAACCCGACTGCCGACGTTATCTGAAGCCCTGATGCGCGTGGAAAAGGCAGAGCAAGACTGTGTCGTAGCAAATGTAGAAGAGAATGACTACACCGTGTTCACGTGTCAAGACCTTGAGTTCGAACTAGGACTTGTGACGCAGAGCCTCGCGAAGAAGATATCTTTTATTGACAATCAGGTCCGCATCTCTTTGAGCACATCCTACTTGACTGATGCAGCGCAGATTGTCTCTCGAAATATGACCAACCTAACTCCCGCACAACTGGAGCAATTTGAGAGCACCTTCCGGTATTTCGACCGCGACGAGACCAACACGTTGAGCTTGACAGAGACGAGCGCAGCTCTCGCTAGCCAGGGCCTTGTGTACTCAGTGAGTGCACCGTAAAATACATAGCTGCGCTGCCCATCGAACTATTGAACGATTAGGATGAAGACATGGCTTATATTTACGACCAGCTACTACAAGACTACGGCGCGGTCACTTTTGAAGCCTTCATCAATCTCTTGGTGAGCTGGTTTTCCTCTGACATTACTGTCATTCTTACAGACAACCTGCGAAAGGTCGACATCACGGAGGACCAAACGTCACCGGAGCAACTGCGCGAATCATTCCGTGGAATCGCGGGTAACAAAGTACGTGACTTTCAATGAGTAACTTGTGCGCTGATGAAAATCTCTTCCTGCAGCCTTTTGTGACTGAACTCGATATGCGCTTGGCTCAGTTGCCTGTAAGTGCAGTCGACTACTTGAGTGAGGTGATACCGTCGACAAACAATGAGGTTGGAGAACCCGAGTATGACTACGAGACTTGGCTCCAGGATGTCTTTGCATAGGTGTGAAGCAATGAATTGATGGATCAGAAATATCAGTTGTCCTGGTGATGTCAACCATGAATACGCCTAACTTGATACTTTGGGTTCTACATGTTGTAGCTATTTTCAATACCTTTATACGAACCTCGAATTGTAAACAGTCATTCAATGATTCGAGTTGGTGGTCACAATTAAGTATTAGTGTCGGAGTTAGGTCGGAGTGATAATCAGGTCACGGGGTTCGACTGTTTGTTGGTATGGACTTGGTACACAACAAGGTAACCCAAAGGCCTTGAGCTTGTCATGACACCTCATGCCTCCCCTTCTGTTGGCCCTCCGGATCACCGACCTACGAAACGTCCCCGTTTATCCAAATCTACCCATCGCGTTCTTAATGTCTGGGCTCAGCTCGCCGAACGCTACAACAAACGCCTCGATGAAGATGATATAGTCGATCTCTACAGCGGCACTATAATCAATGACAGAGGAGTACTTAAGAACGGAAAGGACTATGATTTTGGTCATTTTACTCCCGATGATAGTCAGGATGATCAAGATCAGGAGCAGGAGCACGGCGCGCAGGACCAGGATGATGACGTCGATGAATTGGACACTCTACCCGTCCGGCGCGCCTCTGGAACCGACGGTACCATGGCATCAACTTCTGAGCTGCTTCGTGCCGTGCCACCTCTTTCAGCAACAACAGACGCTGACGATCTCAATGACTTTCTGGAAGCTGAACAGAGGCGAAGAGAGCAGTTGGGGGATGAGGATAGCGAAGATGACATATCTATGGAAGAACTAGCTGCGCTACGAGAGGTCTTACACGAGTCGGAGGGCGATGAAGAGCAACCGGAAACCGTTGAATCAGGGCATGCAGCCGTCACAGAAGACGAGTCTGAAGATGAACTTAGCATATGGGAGCACGATGAGGCTAGTGCCGTGTACCACATCGCCCGCAATGAATCTGAACAGGATGTTGCGGAAGGTGAGCAGAAAATCCTCGAGTTCGCTGATTCTGACGAGGAGTTTGCTGCGCTCCTCGAGCGACCCCCGCGAGCTGGAAAGCGAAAGCGAAACTCTTCTCCGTTTTATTCACAACGAAAATCTTCCACATCTTCATCGCAACGAACACCTTCGCCATCCTCTCCACTGAGAACATCCTCATTTTCATCGCAACGAACATCTTCGCCATCCTCTCCATTGCGAACATCTTTCTCATCTTCTCCACTGCGAAAACCTTCACGATCCTCTTCACTACCAAGATCTTCACCATCTTCTTCGCAACGTTGTACATCATCCGAAAGTACTTTAGGTAATGTAGCCACTTTCATAATCTGCGCGATCGTTTACCAACGGTCTGATCCACAGTACCTGATACTCCTTCAACTACAGCAAGCACCCGTTTCGCGTCTCGTACACCGCGGACTCAAGTCTACCCTTTTGCTACCCCCTCCGTCGATCCCACACAACCACCGCAACTCCTTCTCTACCAGGCGATGCAGCAATTATCATATGCTTTGTCCGCCACGATGTTGACATACGGTTCACCTCATATGCCTCCGCCACCGACAGGTCCGTGGGGCGCGTACCCACCAGGTTTTGCCCATTCCTGGGGACCACAAGGGACGTCTGAAGCAACGCTCTCTTTTAAGCTGGGCGATAATGAGCAGGACGATGATCGCCCAGATGATGAAAGTGCACTCGCGGGCCGTGGCAGTGGTGTGGTAGAGGATGATGGGGGGCGGTCCACGAGTCCCATAAGCTCCAGGAAGGACGCGAGAAAGATTGAGCGCCGAAAGTCTGCCCGATTCTATGAGGAAAAAAATCATGGCCAGTGTATTGTGGCGAGGGGACGAACGCAAGACACTCCATCTCCTACCCGTAGTCTTAAGGGGACCACTAGCGCGAACAAGAAGAAAGGGAAACGCAAATCGTAACCTGTATGATCCTTGCTCCGTTGCGTATTTAAGTAGTATGTATTGGTCATTTTCTTGGGTGTCGCGAAAGACTATTAAAATCTGTTGTACTGTTACTTATTCTTACTTACTGCCTCCTACTGCCCAGTTGTGTTGCATTTAAAAGCACACTCAGCCCCAACTTTCGAGTCGACGTGCATCATACACCTCGCTTGGAGTTACTACAGTTCACTGAACCTCTCACCTGGCGACAAATCCGATTCATGCGAGCTATCACCAATGAGCTAGCTCATCCCCCCTCCGATACGTCACGTGACTTACCGCCGGCATCCAAAAAGGCTATGACGGTTTATTTTCTCGTCCTCTCAAGTCTCTCTGAGTTGAAGACAATCAATATAATGTGTATTAAGTATACTTAGTATGTAACAATGGCAATGAATAGAAAGATATACTGTACTGGCTAGAGGGATTAAGCTGTCATTAAAGTGATTGTGAATGTTGTCACTGAGATGATGAACGAGCACGATAAAACATAGCACTAACGGTCC
>QFEN01000433.1:1409-16191 GCA_003316125.1 Auricularia polytricha
AGGGACAACCTATATTGATATTTTCTGTGTTAGGAGTAAATTTCTTGATGACTCTTGCCACAGTAGCCTTGCTGAGACCAGTTTTGGAAGCAATATTTCTAGTAGATAGACCAGAGGAGCTGAGAACAAGAATATTATCCTTCTGGGTAGGAGAAATAGACTTTATGAGGATGGTGGAGAATTTTAAGCCTTCACTTGTACTTATATAGATGTCATATATTAAAATCAAACCATATAATTAATATGACACTATTTATTTAGATATTTAGTCATGATATTTCATCTAGGTGACCTAATGTTTCTAAATTTTTATCAAATCAAAAAAGTGTCTCAATGAGTCAACAAATAGAATAGGCCATATCTTCACACAGTCGCATTGGGCTCCCATGCTATAGGGAGCTGCAATGAAGCTAAGATGCAGGGCTACAAATCAGATCCCTATAGCTTAGTCATATTCCCACACCCTGACTTAAAATGAAGCAATTACATGAAACCTCACAAACATTGAGACACTTTTTTGAGCCACTGTAAGTCTCCGAGGATGATTTTGTATGATCCAAGACGGCCATGCCATGACACTGATAAGGCTGTCCTTCAAGAGTTTTTCCTCCAATCAACAACAAAGGATCCCATCCCAAAATTCTATGCAAATGCACGCGTTTCCATTCTTCTTGTTATGAGTAATGCACAGTTTGAAGAGGTGTTGCTCTGGCAAGAGCAACAGGAAAATGTATGTCTTCATCTATCTCTTGTTGCGAGAGTCTTGCAGGATACTCACAGTGATCAAATGTTGCACTACGTAAATTTGATATGGATCAAGCATTACCAGGGATGACTTCCAGTATTCCTCAAAAGATGAAGAAGATGAAGGAGGTGTTGAGTTCTTCTAGCGACGATTCTACGCACCCTCCACACAAACGTTCCAGGATGGTAAGATTTGACACCCTTATATAGGTATATAATGAATCTGACGCCATGGATACACAGCAGTCACCTTCCGCAACATCTGTGGTCATCGACTCAGAGGTTGATTCTCAAATTGGCCATACGGAGTCACTTCAACCGACGTTCTTCTCAAAACTATCATCGCAGCTGCCTACTCAATCTCAGCTAAAAGCAGCGATGGAGGCTCAGGGCAACATTCGAAAGCAAGCTTCATCTATCAGTATGCACAACCGTGACCAACAATTATTTCAATGACACTAACTCTAGTACGACAGGAACGGGATATGCTTCGGCTGTGTTCCGCTTATATGATATCCCTTACATCAGCTTTACAGAGCTCATCTCGACACCATTCAACATTGCCAACAGCCAATATATTGTCACCACACTCGCCATTGACACCAGCCCACACGCCATGATTGGTTTAGCTGGAACCTTCAAAAGTTGCCACCCAGCGTTGATCTGTAGCACAGCCACGTCTACGTCTACATCACCACGACCAGCTATTCTGTTGGTCGAAGAGGTTGTCGCTAAACGTGTCTTCTTCCGGAAGGGGCAGGGAAAGGGACATCAACGCTTTGCTAGAGAGGATGAACTAGCAAAAACTCTCGATGAAGCCAATTGCTTGTATTGGGGTGCGGCCCTAATGGGCATGACCTATACATTCATTGACGAGATGCTCAAGACAGGTAAAGTTCCAAAAGATATCGAGGATCTGGTACCGCACCTTAGACTTGTTCGTGCTGCACTCGCCGTCCCCGTTGACACCAACAACAGCGATGTCGGTGCAAACTATCTTGTCGAGCAGAAAATTAGCGGTAAATTTCTGAAGTACATCAACAATAATTCTGCCGTCCCGGTCCGTGGCTTGCATGCCAAAGAAGCAAATATTGCATTGTTCTTGTGCTTCGTGCAGCACGTTCAATATCATCTCTCCAACCATATGGTATATCTCTCGGATTTCCAGGGTGAGTCTTCGACACTGTCTTCAACAGTCATAAACTTACTAATCTCGAACTAGGATCTGGTGATCTGCTTACCGACTGCCAGGTCATCACAGGCTCGTGAGTTCATGCCCGGCTCTGAGTCAGCATGGACTATTTGACTGATATGAGTTGTAGCGATTTCGTGAACAGTTTCGGTGACGGAAACTGCACAACTGCTTTCAAAAACTTCGAGTCTGAGCACCAGTGCCAGCAGTTTTGTCGTTCCTTTGGTTTGCAGACTTTTATTTCCGCATCTTTATAAGATAGTCATATACATGGTACTACACACCTATCAACTACAAGTGCCCGTTATCACTTGTTTCTGCTGTCCAAGTTCGTTTCTCAGCAGGCGTTAGGGCGTTTTCGTCGATCCGAGATGTGCGTTGCGTGTTGGTTGGAACAAATATATATATATATACGTGTTCACTAATAAAAATTTGGATACTCTCAACAAACATCGATCGGACTTCGAAATTAGTCGCGGCAAATCGGCAAATCGAACCGTAACCTATCGTCCACCATACAAAGTTCCCGGTTCTACCACTCCGAAATTGTTCGGCTCTAAGCCAGGTACCAGGTGTGCGGGTGCCCTGCTCTCACTCCGTCACCACTCGGCTGGCCTGAGTGAGATGGAGGTATCGGCAGGCGGCAAAGAAAACATCAGAAAGGGCGTGGTGCAAAGTCTTCTTACAAGCAACACCAAAATCCTTTGCTCCGTCGTTATCTGGTGGGTTAAAATTGCTTCCCGTGGCTATTCGAGAGCGTCTGATCCAGGTTTTTCTACAATGGAATATTTCTCCTTGGTGGCCCTCTTGTTTTCCGCTCTCCTCTCGACGGCTGCGACAACCCTCGGCAAAAGTAGCGATGCCAGCCAGCTCATCATTAACAACCAAAACTGTTACTGGGATGGCACTGCGCCATTCTGTGGTGGAGAATGCGATCCTGGCACCGTGGAACGTGGTACAAGCCATTGTGGCGATGACGGGTTATGTTGTTGGACTGGGTACAAGAAATGGTGTTGCTACAGCACCGCCTGCCCCAGATAGGCACCGTGAAAATGAAGAATTGATGGTCCTCCGAGTCTGGTTTCAAGTTGCAGTCCGAGATTTGCAGTCCTAAGAAGTGGTGAAAAGTACCTACTCCAGGAAGATGTGTTTATAGTAGTCAGAACGAGCAGAAGAAACAGTGGCAGTGGGGCGAACACGTACGTTAGCCAGAACGGTTGCCGTGAAAATGTGGCATCCGATATTGTGACTTTAAAGGCGAGCGGAGCAAGGGACTCATCTCTGAAATGGAATGACCGGTCTGAGCCAAAGTCTAAGATACGGTAGGCCCATCCCCACCTCCAAGTGAAGTTGTGTGTAAGGCTGGGGGCAGAATTGTTTGCGGGCAATTGTGCCAGCATAACCGGCAGAGTATGACAATGTATTGCAAGTGTCACTAGGAAACACCATTAGAAGACATCAGCGCATCCACATCCCACTGTCCGTTGTTGTCTGAGGTGTGATCAACTACCATGATCTCGTTGTCAACAGACCCCGGTGTAAGACCTTGGTCAACATGCTCCAATTCCGCAAAATCATAAACTTAGCCCTCCAACACTTCATTTCCGTCGACCGGCTCTCGTTCCATGGCTTCTCTCTCGCATTCGGGTAGAAGTGATATGGATTCAGGACCCGCAAGATCATCGGCGCCCACGCAAAATTGGCTTCTAGATCAGCAGCTACATCGACGTTGATGCTGGCCATAAAAGTTATTGAAACATCTTTCGCTGGGATCCCCTGTAGTTTGACATTCTGCCGGATTCTGCCCACAACACTAAGCGTAGCTCGTCACCGTTTCTCACACCTGCTCACTGTTGCCACCAGTGGCAACAGCGCGAAGGGCCTTTCCAAATCTGCACGAAAGAAAATGGACGGCGGGCGGGAAAGGTGATGGGCGGGCAGGCATGAACGTGACAGCATTCCAATGGTGGTACGGCGGTGGGTGCATTCAAGTTGGCCATTGCGAACATCGAACGGAGGTTAAACTTCGCTGGACTTGCCGTCGGCTGCCGCTGTGTCGTTCGAGCCTACATGGCCAGCTGATGGAGAACCTCCAGTGCTGCATCGTAAGTTATCACCATTTTTAATCATTAGCATGACTGTGAATTCACCTAGAGCTGGAGCAATATCTATTCCTCTGGCGAAAATGTTCCCTCATCTCAGAATAATTAGGCCCGGCGCCCTCATCAGGATCTCTCAGAAATCATAGTGCAGGCAAGAAATGTGAGTCCGAGTCCAGACATCGGGTCCGGGTATTCATTCGAGCGGGAAAGTTATTGATATTTGATCAGACATGGGAGAAGATTGCTCCTGAGGCCTGAGGTGCTACTCGACGGGCGCGTGGAATTCGCATTCAATTTCTTGGAGTCGTTGTTGGATGTTTACTATGTGAGAGCCATGTTTGTTCCCATTCATTGCAAGCAGCTTGTTCATCATGGAGTTTCAGAATAGCTTAGGACTGATGCCGAACACAAACACATAGTCCACATTCGGTCGTTGTACTCTTACCTTTCCCAATCAATCACGCCATGATTCACTGAAGACGACACCAAGCAAGCTTTGAACTACAACCAGGACTCGAGCAAGTGGTTCCGCGGTAGCGGGCGCTTGTAGCTTGAAACAATCTGCCGCAGTTGGCGTACTGTTTTCAAGTTGATGACTCCGGCCAGCTGATCGATGTCCGAGTGTTATCGCTTTGATGACTCCGGCCAGCAGATTGCTCACCGGCATGCCGGGCTTGAGTCAGTGTCTCCGTTGACGTTACACCGTGTCAATGCTAATTATAACCCAGATAAACACCCAGAACCACCTGAAACCGGACTTAGTGGCGCAGCATCAGTATTTACCACTGGACATCCTTGATGCATGATGGTTTTCACCATGGGGATGTACCGGATGTTAAGGAATATAAGTTATGAACGACTTGACGGGAGACTCGTACCCCACACTACTGAAAATGTCAGATACGAACGAGATCAAGGTTGAAGGCCTCTTGGACATCATCAACTCCTCTGCGCGCCAAGCAGTGGCGGAATACAAGAAAACTGGACATGGAGTCCCTGGTACAGACTCAAGCACCTTCCACCCCCTCGACCTCGCGACAGACACACTTGCCCTTCGACAGGCAATCAGGCTGCTCGAGGGTGCGTGCGATCAATTGAATGCAATACTGGCTCCCCCCCAACACACGGTATACAATGTAAGTGCCGATCATAGATGATGAGTATCTTCTCTGATGATCACTTCCTTATATAGTTTGTTCATAATTACAATTGGGCATGTACGGACGTCGCCGTGCGATCACACATCGCAGACGTTCTGGACAAACACCCGGAAGGTCTAAGCGTGGATGCGTTGGCTGACGCAATCAACCTCGACAAGACCAAGCTCGCACGTGTCTTACGAGCTTTGTCCCTCAGGGGTTGCTTTAAAGAGGGTAATATGGCTCATGCTGCCGGTTGATAATTATTTCTGAAGTCTTTGGTGACACAGTTGAGCGAGACGTCTTCGCAAACACCCGACTATCCTTGATACTCAAGTCATCAAGCGACGCCGGGTGTTGTGTGCGAATTCACCAAGAGGTCCCAAAATATGGTGCAGTTCTCTATGAGTCTATGGTGGACAAAGAATTTGCACGATCAGAGGGGATTCACGGTGCACCCCGTGTGTTTGCTTTCAAAAAGGATGGCATGGAGGACGACTTCTGGCAAATGATCAAGGGTAACGTGAGTGTCCACCGTCATATTGCCCTTATGTACCTTATCATATTTTATAGGATGAGAGACGCGATGTGCGTGCGACATCATCCATCCATGACTGACGACTCAGAATATTGTGCACAGATATTCCAAAGAGGCATGATGGGCCATAGTGAAATTTTTGGTTCTAGTGCTGTGCTGCATCGTAAGCCATCATCATTTCAATTGTCAGCATAACTGTGATGCGCGTCATAAGATTATCCTTGGAACAGCGTATCCTCTGTGGTGGACATCGCATCTGGCATTGGAGCGGTTTCCATTCCCTTGGCGAAGATGTTCCCTCATCTCAAAATAACCGATCAGGATCTCCCGGAAATTATGGTGCAGGCGCAACATGTGAGTTCACACATTCTGTCGACATCACCGTTCAAGCGAGCAAGTTGTTGACTGTTGATCAGGCATGGGAAAAGAATGCTCCTGAAGCACTAGTCGACGGACGTGTGGAGTTCGTACCATTCAATTTCTTTGAGGAGTCCCCTGTTGCCGGAAAGGATGTTTACTATGTAAGAGCCAATTTTTTTCCATTCATTGCGGGCAGCTTGATTGTCTGATATAGTTGAGAAACATTCTTCACGATTGGCCCGATGCCGAATCAACGACGATCCTCCGTAATATTCGCAAGGTAATGGAACCAAACAGCCGAGTGCTGATTCGTGGGTCAACTACTATTCATGTGAGATTTGCTCTAATGCCTGTGTCTTGTACAAGATGATTGTGTGCTCTTCCACACATTCCAAGAGCCTGACGCAGGAGTCAACGGAATAAGCACTGTGAGTTTTGGAGCATAGTCTGGTGTTGTATCTCTGTATTCATGGTTACTGTAAGGCCCCCGATTTTATGTTACCGAACTTCGGTGCAGGCAGTCACCCAGCATATCAACAAGATATGACGATGTGGTTTTCCCATAATGGCAAGGAGCGAACCTTGCGCGAGGTAAAGATCATTGGGCAAGTTTCTTCGTACCTTGATACATTGGCGAATATTGACTCGTTATAATTCATAGGGCTAGCGCTGATTTAGCACTTGTACGAGTTTATGATTTCGTAGGAACGATGGTGATGGAGTTCAGAATCGCTCAAGACTGATGCTACGAACAAACGTGTGGTAGATATTCATTGTACAACTACTTAGACGAAGACGACAAAAGCAAGCAGTTCGCATCATGTTTTTTATCCGAGCATTTACAATCAATGAATAGCTGAGGCAAACGCTCTGCGGGTATACTAGTGCAGTATTAAACAATATAAATCTATAGGTCCCCCCTCTCCGCAAGTTTCTCCCCGTACCTCTTGAGAAGTAGCCTCTCCACCCAGCCCCCTTTCGGGAATGTCTTCTCCCATTGATTATGCAAATGCACAGCAAACACATTCCCAAGCGCATCATCTAGGTCTCCGCCCTCCTGCAGCCCGCCCTTCGCAGCCCGCCACCACCGTGCCTCACTGCCATCATCCTCATCAAACGGATCAGGCAACCTATTATCCAATCTGCAGGATCGGGCATCCGAGAAACAAAACGGAAGGATTTTGAAAGGCGGGATGTGAGCACGCAGGAGACGGCGCCACAGTTTGAGGTATAGGAGTGCGCCCCAGTCTGTAGAATCAGCACGGGGAGCTGCTGAAGTCGCCATGATATTAAATGCTTCACAAAGATATGGAGAGTGCTTATGAAAATGCATCAGGGCACCGTTTAACGGCTGATAAACCTTGTCTGTGGGACAAACTTGAGTATGATGCTCATGGGCTTGTGTGACAAGTGCTTACCGTAGCAATCCCATTGCGTGACGAACTCGTGCTCGAGCAGAGGAGAAAGGTCTCGAGTCAATAGTGAATCCATGTCAATCCACAGACCACCATAATTCCATATGACCAACAATCTGACAAGATCGCCGTCGGTCCATGCTTTCTTGTCATTTGTCTTCAGCAACGGACTTCCGTCCAACGCAGTGCCACTCGCAAGATTTGGTATATCCACTACACGCATCTCAAACGAATTCGGGTGCATGTCGGCATATGATGCGAGTATCGCGTTCGTCGACAAGTCTCCATTCGACCACATTACGAGTCTCGAAGCTGCATGGTCTTGCGTCGCAAAAAAGGATTTGAGCATCCACTCCTGCCGCTCTGAAAAAGGTGCGAGGTCTACGCGCCAGTACGTATGGTACTGTGTCCTCTCATCCGGAGCTAAGTGAGGCCTGTCGTCCGGCATGGCACTAGTCGATCGCGGAATTGTCGCAGCAAACTCATAGCAGTCCATCCCAAGTCTCATCCCCATCCCAGCATGCACCTCCACTTCCTTCGGTCCATCCAAATACCGAGAGGCGTTATATTCTGAGCTGATCCTTCCCTCCTCAAAACATCCAGCCAGCTGTCCCACGGGTTCGATTTCGTTCCTTATCCACTTGCGCGAATAGAAGGTGATTTCGATGTGGGGCTCATAGAAGTAAAATGTGTATAATATGGCTGATATAACAAGCGCGAGAGTGAGTTTCAAGAGCTTGGTGAATTCCAACGAGCGGATGGTTATAGGGGTATGGTGTGGTTGAGTGCGCGAACGAGAACGGGAACGGGAACGCGGAGTCCCTGATTCTGGCACAGTATGCATAGGCAGGCGGTCGTAGCCTGCTCGTGACATGGTGAAGGTACGGCGTATACTTGGAGGTAAACCTGCAGGGATATATCTGCATGCTGCGACGTTAAAAAGATTACAGATTTGGTGAACTATGGAGCCATTTACCAGTAAAATTTACCACTACGTCTTGATCAAGTGATACACAAGTCGTGCACTGGCTAATGTTTGTTGTAGTCCAGAGCGTACGTGGAATGTTATTAGAAGGAATGATCGTTCTTCCTTTTCTATATAGGCTATACTAGTCAGAAGTCAAAAACATCCAATATCCAATGCCGTTACCAAGGCCAGTTTGTGTACGATTGTTTGTTTGCACTCTAATATTCGACGGACCCGAAGCTCTTCTGCGAGGTCATCAGGGCAGCTGGGCTAGTGCCCAAGATGTATGCATGGTACTAATACAGTTTGTACAGTGATGATATGTGCGCGATAATAACATTAAGTGCAATAATGTGACGAATAACCATGTTCAGACAATCAACAACGAAATACTTTTGAACGAACGAAAGTCTGGTGTGGGTTGCTAGTTGGATGCCTTAGAAAACCCGAATGGGAACGCAAGCCCTTAACGCGTCCTGCCGAAAGAGAACAGTGACGTCCAAATAATACTAAAACCTTTCCGTCAGATGTCAAATTCTCTTCTGTTTGTCGGAGGAGACTTGCCTTCACACTAACACCAGGCCAATCGACTCCTGGTATTATATCCTTTGACAACCGGAATTTGCCCTTGTAAAGACCATCAGGCAGATACGCTTGGCATTCAGAACCACCAGAGTCATTAGGATGCCGGGGTCGCTTTGGAAATCCAACGGATACTTGTGTTTTTATAGTATGAGTTTCAGTGAAGGAAGCTTGTGATAATTCAGGAAGTGGTTTGTACCGGACGGCAGCTGAAAAAGGCTCTTCAGGGGTTTTCGGTACGCGAACTACTGCAGATGCAAATGTCTTTGCTGCACGCTTCAGGAGCTTGGTCCGTGGCGGGCCTGATGGACTATCTGAATCATCACTGAGCTGTGTGGTGTCAGGGGAAGTAGTAGGGGGTAGCTGGGGTTTTATGGTAACTTTGCAAACTAGGGAAACAGCAATGGTGGCATCGGCGGCGATTTCTCGGGCGAGTACGGCGCATCGAGGTTTTGTTGTGAATACAACAAAATATGGAACAGAGGTACGTCGAGAAAACGTTTGCGGGCGCGGCAGAGTTACCTACGAATTCTGTTCGTGAGATGATATACAAGCATGCCACGCCTTCGACCTACCGCGCAATGGAACGGAATAGACCGCTCTGGTTTAAGAGGCATTTCGAGCCATAATTCGGGCGCGATATTGGAACCGTCCATAGACTGAAAGTCCGTGTCCGGGTGAAAAAGAATTGGAACTTCCAGCCTGTAACTTGAGTGGTAAGCATATGGAAGCTAGGGTGTGTAGCATTGAATAACGTACATCCCGCTGGTCTCCGACATATCTGAGGGCTCCCACACTGCCGTAACGCAATAAGACACTTCAGCCTTCTCCCCAAAAGACAGGCCTCCTCGCTTATTATCGCTTGACGTCGAAGCACAGAAGGTGGGAGGCATCTCTTCACCTGGTCGACTGCCGCGAGGAATTTCGAAGCTGAATTCACATGATCTGGACGCAGGGCTGGTCAAACTCGAATCACTGAGAAGTTGCGGTACCCCAAAAACGTCGCGGGCGACAGAAAACGGGTCAGGGACAGGTGAAATAGGAATAATGGCAGAGGACGATAAGAAGATGTGCCGGTGTTTCGAAGTTTTAGGCCCCTGGGCAGATTCGTCGTCTAGATTCTCCTTTACAGAGACATATTCAAACACGCCTTCGATCTACAATACATTATTAAGTTCACGTGTGCGACTCATCGTATTAGACTTACTGATATGGTCAGCCGGCCGTTTTGTGAGCAGCTGGGGTCTAGAATAACTTTGCCTTCGACCTTGTCGTGATCTCCGAAGACTGGGCAAGAGATCATGCCACCAAGCCCGACCTGCTTGACCATTTTAATAGAGGGGCTATATAGTTGCATATCCAGAAGTAATGAGCTGTGCATACCAGTCAATAACCGATCGCCTGGTTCACACCACTGGACTCACCGGAAGCTGGATACGTGTGAATGCAAAAATTGAGGATGGCTGTCGAGCCCCGTGGCCTGCACGAAGCTCGATGGCGGTGGCAATGCACCGGGGTCGAGGCGAAGGCGAGGCTTGACTCGGAGCGGCAACGTCATCCTGAGGCCAACACACCGTGAAGGAGGATGAATGGGAGAGTCGCCGTGAACCGCTAGAAGGCACGGTGAGCCTCGTTCCTCATATAAGCTAGACCCTCAAATCCTGCCGTACAACGTTTAACTCTGATTGACAGAGAAGCAGGGTTTAGGAAGGGGGAGTTCCAGAGAGACTTGTTTGCATGGAAACAGTCAAGTTGTACTGACATGATTTAACGTTTCCCCGTAGCCATGAGAAGAAAATAACTAGAATTTCACAAGATCTGCTGATGTGAATAAAATCATGAAAACTGCGATAGACTTTGGATAGTGCAACACGACAAACCACGTTTCCAACAACGATACAAGCACCATATGTTATATCTGACCATCGTAATGCCTTGCGAGCTATGATCCTGCCTGGTCGAACGTTGAGGCTTCCACCAGCACTGTAGCGAACCGTTATCCATGGAATGGACAACAGAACGTTCCTGAGAACTATTAAAATAATTTAAAAGGAGCGCGCTGTGAGCGCCCGATGAGCTGGCTGCAGGCACATGTCAATGATGCGGCGACGGTGGTATATGTGGTAGCCCGTAACTTGGCTTAGCTTGAATAAATTTCTCACATACGGAATACCGCGGAACAGGGCGGACCGTGAGGGAACTAGGCCTGGCGGGGCTTGGAAGGCAAAATTGCAGCCCTGTCAACGTTACTACACTCAATATCTCTTTCATGTCAGGTTCGAAGATCGTGGTTACTGGTAGACGTATCTCCTTTGCTTCTGAGAAGTCCCATACTGAAGAACGATTAGGAGCATCCGGTGTCCTTGGTACCGCAGTGTATAAGGCATTCGACAAAGTACTGCGATTTCAGGTTGTGGGCTTGAAGAATAAGAGTCCCGCTAGCCATCTGGTCCAGCTAGATTTGACAGATAAGGAAGCGACCAAGCAGAAGTTAGAAGAAATCAAACCCACTTGTGCGTGTGATTTCAAGGAGGTTTCGCCCAGGTCTTCAAGGCTGTGACTCGCAAGGGGTGATCCATTGCGCTGCTGAAAGACGACCCGATGTTGCCGAGAAGGTATGAATGTCTACAGCGATATGTTGCGTTGATCCCATATTATAACCTCAGGATCAAGCTGGAACCCAGCTTGTTTGTTGGAAGATAATTACTAGCGTGGACACATCTGATAGCGTTTCTTCAGCTGAATGTCGGAGTGCCGGGGTACCTTGCTGAACTCGCTAGGGCCATTGACTTTACGCTCGTTTATATCTCTACCGGTGAGTGGCGTAACTAGCATGAACCTACTACCATTCAATGATGAATAGACTACGTCTTCGACGGAAGATCGCCTCCCCCTGGAGGGTACATACCAGAGTCACCTACTAACCCACTTCAGATTTATGGACAGACCAAACGAGATGGTGAAAACGCTGTATTGCAAGCTCGGCAGCAGGGTGCCAGAACGATTGTTTTGAGAGTTCCAGTATTGCAAGTGGCCTCCCGTCTCATTGCTTTGTTCTGCCTCTGACCTCGCCTATGCCTAGGTACGGCCCCGCACCTAACAATGCAGACTCAGCCGTTAATATACTCGTTGATGTTGTACGGGACCAATCAAAGGAGTCCAACATGGATGACTACGCGATCAGGTATCCTACAAACGTATTGGACATCGCATCCTTTTTGGTCCGCTTAACAGGTGTGTATAAACTCATATCTTGTGAGAACTTTTTTTTCTGAAATACGAGGGTTGGCAGATCTCAGCTTCGATGCCCTACCGCCCATTCTCCACTATTCGGCGAACGAGTCCTTCACAAAGTACCAGATGTGCAAAATCTTTGCCGATATCCTTGGTCTCAATGACATGAATCATATGAAGCCTGTCTCCACGCCTCCAACTGGAGCTGGTGCTACATCACGCCCTTACAACTGCCACCTATCTACTGCTGAAACAGAGAAATTACTTTCTTTAGAATGTACAGGATTTAAAACGTGGTGGGAGGAATATTTACAGAATGGCGGCAAGTAAACCCCTACGGTTGTATTACTATTGGTAGAGCCCTTCACTTCGCGTTCTTCGAATTCAACCAATGGTTCATGAAATAGTCGCATTCTGATGATTGTTGCTAACAATCAGTCCTTTTTTTCCTTCGCGTGTCCCTTTTGCTGCTCTTTCCCTGTCTCCTTCGTTTTTCCACATTTTTCCTAGTGGGAGAGTCAACTGGTATTTGCATGCATTCCTGCCACCGTCTGTGGTAAACTTACCGGCTCCGGCTCAGCGAAGTAAGCTAGGATACTCAATTTGAGCAGATATATAGAGTCATGCTGAGCGATACGCACTCTTTCGTTGCTCCGCATCCAACATTGGCTCCGAGACGCTACCATCAATGGAAGAAACTCCCATAGGTCTATGCGAGTCTGTAAATTCAAGGGGTGGTGATTGTGTGCCTCCAGACGACATTCTGTATTTTTGTGTTGGATGAGAGTAAGTCGTAACCCCTGTGCTAAACTGTGACATCATCCGAATCCCGCCATTTATGGCATACGGTGAACTTGAGTCCCTCATCTTTCGCTCGCAGTCTCTGACCGATCTGATCCTCCGTCCTTCGTAATTACATCTATTTCCTCAACGTCCCGCGAACCACCTGCAAGTGCCTTACGTTCATATCCAGACACATCGATTTCCTCGAACGTGTCAGCGGCACCAATCACAGGGAAAACACGATTCAGCGCCCAATAGACAATCGCAGAAACTCCGAAGCCCGTAAAGAACGATAGCTCGTATATCCGGGTAGCTGCTAGAGGGACTGTCCGCCCAGCTGGAAAACAACAACTCAGGATCGGCGCATCGCGATCGTGGAAACAACTTACTGGCTCCAGCGAAACCGACAGCGTTGATAAGAATTCCGGAAATATACGCGGCATATGCCCTTGACAGCACTTGTCAGGGTTGGACGCTTCAAGCCAATTGAGACTCTCACCGGAAGTTGATCCCATATGTATACCAGTACCAGCTGCCCTCTCCAGTCTTATAAAGGTCCTTTACGTTATAGTGACCCTTGCGGACAACGTAATATTCCGTCACCTACAGCAACCCGCTCAGAATGCTGAAAAGAACCATTGCAAAGTGGCTACATACCATCACCCCAGCAATGGAGCTTAGGAACACGGAGTATGCGGAAAGGTAAGAAGTGAATTCATTACTGTTCTTCAGAAGGTTCCATGGACACATGGCCAGACCGACGGTAGCAGCGATATACCCGCCACGTCGGATGTTCTACAGTCAGATCTTAAGCGTGTCAGTTTGATTATATAGCGGAAATGCATACGATGAACCGAGGGAACAGTGCGGTCAAATCGCATCCTGCCGACACTGAGTTCGCGCAGATGTTTGTGCTTGGTAACCGACGTCAGCTTGGGGACCGCTCTGGAGTCCGGGCATGTTGACACACCCCATCTGGAGAGGAAGTATCAGAATTGCAACCAACACCAAGGGAAACAAGCGAGGTCACCTGTGCCATCATGAATGACGCCGAGATAAACCATACCTGCCAATCAAAACCCATTAGACATACACCCTACTCCTCGGATATCATAATCACACACCCCGAATCTCGTGGCATTCGATGGATTATCATTCAAGAAATTTCCCAGAAGTTCGATGGGGGACCAGATGGCTTGCCCGTAAATTGCCTGTGATGACGAGCTCACAAGGATTCCAATCAAACTTACAAACGATGCAGTAAGAGGGATTGCAAACAGCTGTGGGTATAGCGCGGCCGATGGGGCGCGAGCGCGGGAGGCGAAGTCCGGTGCGTTTGTGATCAAGGTTACCTCGTTACTGATACATGACATAAGACTAGCCACCATGGCCCAGCTCAGCTTTGATCCGTGCAGTGTGGAAGGTTGGTGCACGATCGGTCCAATTCCGTGAGCTTTCACGATGCACCATATGAGGAATGTGATTGAGGCTATGGGCATCAGGATGGGCGTCACAAGGAAGAAGTGGCGGCTGAGCAAGGTAACTTTATGACCAGCTTCATAAAAAGAGATGAGCGTACTTACACCTTGTGCACAGGGAACCAAATGATTGGCAGGGAAATGAGCCAGAAGAGGAAGAAGCACAGGTAATCTCGAGTGTTCGTTCCAGAGGACGCGGGCATTGAATTTGCTATTGGCTAGCCTCAGCTGGATACGATTACCACAGG
>QFEN01002907.1:0-21583 GCA_003316125.1 Auricularia polytricha
ACTCTACATATTCCCTACATGGGCCCACCCGTCTCCATCGGGAATAATAACACTCCTGGCCCATCCGTCATAGTCGAGGATATATCTACCTTCGGCCCATAGTCCGCTGGCCCGTATCATACGGGATATTATGCACGTCCGTTCACTCGTATAATACGGAGATATGTTACTGCAATATGTGCACGTTGGCATATTCAGAGCCCAGATGTGCTAACTTGTGCTCTCCTTGCTGATGATTAGCTTCCTCCAATAGAAGGGATGTGATGTGGCTGAGGGTCATTTTGGTGAGAAGAGGGGCAGTGCTGCTACTCATAGAACTGCTCTGATGACTCATGGCATATTGTGCCATGGTGAGTCGCTTAAAAATGAGCCACTCAGTTGTTTTGGGGAGACCGTGCATGAGGACAAAGACAAGTTTGTGATCAGTGAAGTCCACAACCATTTCAGCAAAACAATGTCAAGCACTTTTGAAGACGCCTATGTACCTAGACACATCATTTGCGTCTTTGAGCTGTTCAGCAAAGAGTTGCTCTCAAAGCTTGAACTGCGAGGTTATGTCGAGATGGCTAAAGTGCTGAGCAAGTATGTCCCATTGTTCATGAGCAGTCAAACCCTCATTGAGGAGAGATTGGATGACAGGAGACAACCGCTGGCAGATGATGCCCTTGGCTTGTACATCCTCCTTAATCCATTCTTTAATTTCTTGCTTTTTGGCCAACATGGGCACCATTAGAATAGCAGGGACAGGGATGGTTGATTTAAAATTGGAGAGGTGGTTCGGGTCTGTGTCATTGCTACAGTGATTCCAGAGTCCGTCTCCTTGCAGTGCAAGTATCACTGATCATTGTCAACTGGTGAAGTCTTCTGACCCAGTTAGCTTGATGATGTGATCATACTTGCCCATCATGTGAATGGTGCTGATTAGTGATGTTCTGGCCCAGCTTGGGCTCATTAACCTTCTTTCATTGTTAGATTCATGCTTACACATTGCTGACCTAGTGTTGCTTATTGTAGGGCACTTTCATTGTGACACAACTGGAGCCTATGACCAAGATACTGACCTAGCACTCGGACCTTGATGGCATGGATGATGAGTAGAATACCTCACATTATACATAATCATTGATACCACTTGCTATGTTTTGTCTTGTCCTTGTGTTTTGCTTGTATGAGTTGTACATTACTGCATTAGCCTGATACCCAATTTTAATGCTATCATTAATTTTTCGTGTACTGGAAGTGTGAAATCCTCATCTTAGTCTTTCCTAGTTGTCTAATAGGACATGTCAAGTTGTGTTAAATGGCAAAAAGATATGGCTAATTGAAAATCAGCAATAAAGTCTGGCTAGGGTGCTTAGCCCACCTAATACATTTAATTTGGATTAGTTACACAAAATAGATCTAATCTGAGCAGCTTTGTCTAAGTTTATACGGGAGGGTTTTCCTGATGCCGCCTCAACTTTTTCCCGTGGCTGCGACTTTAGTTTTGCACCTCCTTTTGTAGGCTCCAATGTAACGGCACAGTTTTGCGACATCGCATCTGAATTGTCCTTCATCATTATTTGATCACATCAAGACACCACTCCAGTTCAATCCTACACAACTTGAATATACATATTAACATGGAAACGTGGGCTGCCATCATATTTCGCAACTTCCCTCCTGATCAATCATTGCTCGCCGTCTTTCAATGTTTCTGGCCATCCCTTAGTACTAGTGCCCTCTTCGGCATGACGCATACTTGCATCTTCATCCTTCGGTTTCGTCGCTCCGGTTTGCACCGCATTTTTCTGTCTCAAGGTTTCCTCCTCTTGCACAGAGAGTGACGTCTCGGCGATCGTGCCACCAGGGATCTGCGTCAGGATGATGCTCGTGAAGACTTGATCGGATGTGAATGATGTATCAAGATCGAACGTTTCCTTTGAGCACATGCGGTATAAGAAGGTCACGATCACCAGAAGGTTGCAGATGATGAGACTGAGGGCAGCCTAATTTCTGTCGGATTTTACAGAGTAGTCTGAGGATGGGAGCGTGCTTACCTTGACGTGCGCGAAGATGAGCGTAGCTGGTGTGTGGCCCATGGAGAGGTTTATAGAGTGGGGGATTGTGATGGCGGTGACTAGAAGAGATGCACTGAACGCAGATAGGATCAATATTTTTCTGCTACGCGAGAGTCCCACGTTGTTCCAGAGATACAACGGCGCAGCAATAAGGGAAACATCCGCGATGACGTCCGCTGCAAAAACCCAAACTTGAGGACCATCCTAGCCACAGAAAGCACAAACAGGTACTGACTGATCACTTGTGAGAGCGCCACTGACTTTGACATTAGGCACCCGTGGAATTCGCATATGCTCATCTTCTGGGCAATCAGCGCGGCCCACATACACGCGAAGGATACTGCAATGAGATACGTGATCTGTTTGTGGATCTTGCACCCTGAGCGGTTGGCGAGGCGGATGATGGAGAAAATGATGCTCATGCGCGCAGCCCTGGACTAGTGAGTGAGAGTTATCTTTAATTGAGTGAGCTGTGATGCGTACCAGACGACGGAGGTGAACGTGACCGAGAGAATCCAGGCTGGGAGTGACATGAACACGCGATTAATTTTAGAGTACGAAGTCAAGTACTCACAACTGATCCTTGAGTCGAGCCAGATACATGTCAGGCAAAGAACTGGGGGGCATGGTTGGTTTACTGAGCAAGACAGCGCACAAGGAAAATTCTACCGTCTGTGATCAGTGCAACTGCCGCCCATGCATCTTCCCACCAGAAGTGACGCGTCCAAGCTCTGTAAACAAGCCTGGCAATAGTGCAGAGTATAGCAATGGTGTGTGACACCGACCCGGCGACTTCAAGTTTGCATGTGATGATAAACGTAAGAACACAACATATGTAAATGGCTGCTTTCCACTCACTGATCAGGCGAGACGAGTAGTAGTATAACGCTGCCATCAGATACCTCTGGTGGACAAGGAAAGGGTGAGCTGCAGACGCAAATTGTGACGACTGGCCTTATATGTGACGCAGGAAGACCCCTTGTACATGTCTCCATGACAGATTTTTACACGGCATTTCTAGCCAGTGACGACAACCTACAGGGTCACACAGAGCGCGTTGACTCATAACCTGCCTATGCCATGATGCAACTTAGCCATACATACCTTCTTGATGTGGTGGAGCAAAACTGCTACTGATAAAAAACGGTAATGAATGAACCTCGGGCAGGGATGCTCCGCAGTTACTACTGACTTGGCCTTCATAAGCCACAGCATTTCGTGAACCTTGGCTGACGATTGAATATTGATTGAATAGTCGATTTGATGATCCTAGAACTTGTACTGATAGCCTCTCAAGTTGTATAAATTGTAGGTGCAAATGGTCGCTGTCAAGCTTGACACTGATAATCAGATTGTCATGCGTGGGAAGGCCCTAGTCGTGCTTGCCAGACACTAGCATTGATGAGTGAGTCGAGAGCGTAAGAAGGGTGGGTGATTACCATGCTCTGTTTTTATCACATAGTAATAACCCAAAGTCGCACTGGCAGCTCCACGAACAATCCGCGAGCCCGACTTTCTACTACTGTGCCAACGAGTATTCAGCGTGTAGTTTGGGGTACTAATAAGCGTTGCGTTTAACCTTTTGATCATACACGGTCGACGCTCCATCCGATCAGCGCGCGAACTGCTGTCGACCAGGTATGTAGTATGTCACCTTGCCTTTGCCTTGTCTTGCAAGGTTATGTCAAGTTACCTCCACTGTCTGGAAGGGGGGACCTACGTATACCATGACGTGCGGACTTGTCAAACACTGACATTTGATGGCGACAGGAAGACTTCAGAATATCAGATTTAAAACGACGTTCTAAACGCTGCGGGAAGGCGTCCAATTATAGCTATAGAGCTTTTTCGTTATAAGTACTAATTGATTCCTGGACCTGGAGCTTAACTTTATCATGATGCTGTAATCTGAGGCCTGATTTCCTCTCAGCAATGCCCGACACTAAATATTCTATGTCCAAGTCTGTGCAATATTGTACCGCCGTCTATGCGAGGTGGTGCAAATTCCGTTGATAACAAAAAGACAATGTCAACACAGCATCGAATATGAAGATGCGGAACCTCGTAAGATATAACGAATGGGACAAATGGTTGAGCAAGGCAACAAAGAGTCAATTAGCTCTAAGGGAATAAAGGTAAGACGTCCACCAATTATGGGACGGAAATAAACGAAGCATGTTACAGAGGGAGATGAAGCCATGATGAATGCACAAAGTCAGTTGAAGGCGAGAGCACAACGCGCGCGAAACAGTGCGTGGGTCGATGGCCTACGCATAGGCCTCCACCTAAATTCGTTTCTTCAACAACACAGCATACGCCCGGAGTTCACGGACGAGTGACTGAAGCTGGGGCGTACGGGGCGTGTCATCAGCGTCCATGGGTGAATCTACATACATGTCATCATCCAGCTTGTCACCATCATCCTCGCTTTGGTCTTCATCGCCGAACCCAGACTCGTCGGTCTCAGATGACGAAACCATGTCAACATCAGCTAAGAGCGAGGAGGCAAATTTCGAGGCTTTGCTGAGTTTATTGGAGAACGAATCAAAAGATGAAGCTGCACGGGAAATGGACGCTGACGTGTGGGTATTTGAAGACGAAACCGCGTGGGACGTCGATGCAGATGCCGCACGAGAAGGCAAGACTGATACAGGTTGGAGTTTTGACTTTTCCGAGGAACTGGAACGCGGCTCAAGGCCAGCTTTCCGCTCGACCCATTCTGCAAGCTTGAAGATTTCTGCGGGATCTGAGAAGGCGTACCATTTGGGACGTTCGGTCTTCGTTTCCCGTAGCTTCTTGCTCTTATCTTCGTCCTCGCCTGATTCAGAATCAGGTCCGGACTCGGACTCGTCTTCTGAGTGATCCTCATCCTTTGGTGGATCTATTCTCTCTTCAACGCCTGGCCGCACACCCCACACAGCTACGAACCAGCTCCAGCGTTTGTGTGATGCACGTTCTGAAAGGGAGGGAGGAGTCCATGGTGATCTCAACTTGCCTTTATGGCTCTTCGTCTTGGCCCCTTCTTCCTGTTCTCCGAATTCGATGTTGGAGGCAAGGTACTCGCGTGAAGATTCTCTCTCTCCTCGCCCTGGCGTCAAAACCCAGTACACCCTGCCTTCCGAGTCCCGACCGAGTGGTACGACGCGCTGGGCGCAGGACGATAAGGCAAGGGCCAGGGCCGTTTGGGGCGTTAATGTATGCATTGGTTCGTCCTCCAAGTCCTTCGCCCCTGCATCCTTCTCCTTGACAGTGGTGCCTCCTTTGCCCTTCGCCTTCTTATCTTTGCGCTGCCCTTTTGCATCCTTAGCCTTCTTCCCCTTATCCGCTTTCTCCTTCTCCTTTCTCTCCTTCTCCTTTCTTTCCTTCTCAGCTCTATCCAAAACTCTCCTCACCTCGATACTTTCCCTCGTCAATTCCTTTACATCATTTGCGCCCCTCTCTAACGCATCCCTCACTGCCTGTCCTTGCGTTGCATGATCTACAAGGACGCTGACAACAGGTATAAGCTGTGAGGTGCGGACGACTTCAGGCCAGTCTGTCTTCTTGCTCTTTTCATTAGCGTTCTGATGGTAAGATGACGTGCGGGCGGAACGGGTTCTAATAATCGGCGCAGACTGAAGGAGGTGCTCTGGGACGGGCGTAGGAGACGGGAGGGCGAGGGAAGGGAGGGTGCTCAAGGTGCTCAGGGTATTGACAATCTTGAAGAGGAATGATTGTTGATGGAGCGCGCTGGCTGTTGTAGAGAGGATCTATTGGGGACCAGAATAATGAGCGGAACGGAGAGAACATGGGAAACTGAAACGCACCTTGGAGTCTACTTCTATCATGCCTAACAATGCAATCAGTAGTGCTTTCACGCATCCCTCTGAAACCCAGGATTCTAAATCTCCATCCTCATCCTCCTCCTCGTCAAAATCTCGGTGAGAGCGGGACAAAAATTCGAGCTCGTCGTGGTGTGAACGTGACAGGGGGAGGAAACGAAGAGCAAATTCACGGATGTAGATGCGGGCTTCCGCTCCGTGCAGGGAGAGGTGAGTGCGGACCGGTGTCCAAAGAGCTTTGGGAAGCGGTGCAGGAGTGTATATATGCGCGAGGTTCTTGGTGGACTTGGATTTGGATTGAATGATCACACTTGTAGTAGGCTGGGACGCGGACTTGGTTGTTTTTGTTTTCTTCTCAGCGATAGGTTTACCTGCCATCGGGCCCTACGCATGTGTCAGCGTTAGGAGGTCAGCACTTATTTGGACACATACGGCCGCAGTTGGATCTTGTAGGAGAAGTTCTGCAGCTGACTGAAGCCCTGATTTGCGCGCCGCAACTGTGAGATTCCTATGTGGGCTATAAACTAGTGAAGTCGTAGCAAGACGCATGGTACGCACCCCGTGGGCTGAAGGCCTTTTGCCTTTCTGCAGTGAACGCAATTACAGGTCTCCTCGCATCGGGGGCACCTAAGCGAGCGCAAGCACAGACGGAAAATCACGCATAGTCAGTGCTAAGCGCACACACGAGCATTAGAGATACGACGTACTTGAAAAAGTACCCCTCGCCCGATACATGTCGTTTTTTCTCGGCTGCCGGGACAGTACTGGTGGACAAGATGTCCTGAAGTGCGAGCCCATAGCGGTTCTTGAGACAGGGGTCACAGTACTTGGTGATGCACCTTCGGTTAAATTTTGCGTCTTCGCGCGTACATTGAACGACGAGAGCTGCGTCACGCTTCTTGTTACATTGGTGACAATAAAGAAAACCATTTGGGAAGTCGGGGGTAGCGTTCGCGAGGGGACGACGAGTGGCGTTTAGTTTGATTACGACAGGTTCAAGCTTTGGTTTCTTGGACGGCTTATTGTTCAGTTCGTCTGCCTTGCGTTTGGATGACTTTTTCATGATGGTGTTTTGAGACATGGATGCGCGCAACGGGTTTTGTTTGCAGCTGGACACAGCGTGCGTGGTGTTGCCAGTAGCTGATGTACTATTATTGTTAGGTTTATGCAACGCAGAAGAAGGAATTTCGACAAAGACTTGAGATAGACGCCTTACGATGGACTTTGGCTGGCCTGCCATTGATAATGATGATGCTGGATCGTGGTTCTATCGGAAAAGACGCGTACAATAAACAAGTGTCTTTATTACTTTGGTCACATGATTACACTCTACACGCGCTCCCCCATGATAGAATGTCGTTCCTTCTATCTCAAGATCTTAGTCTAGGTATTTAACCAACATCATCACTGAGATGGATCATGACCCCGTACTCCGCAGGGCAAGAACTTAGATACGCATAAACTGAGCGGAGTCACGAGCTTGCTCCTCGGAGTTCAACGTCGGTGGGTGACCGAGCCAAATGTAAGATTGGCTGCGGGCCACAGGATAACTCCGAATGACGACCTGATCCTATCGCTTGGTATTCTACTCTCGTGGCCTGACGGGGTGAAATAGGCGCCTGCGGTAAGCCAGCACATCCAAGGATGTCGTCCAAGTCACCATCACTGGATAAGCTGGCTTATCGCACTGTACACAGCAACGAGATGGGGGATGCGAATGGGGAGGAGACAAGAGATGTACGAGGCGAATCTTTGAAACAACGCCCTTATAAGGCGGCTCGTAGGCCTGGGCTTCTCAAGCATGGAAGCGCAGAGGGAGGATCTCCGCGTGCACGCTTACAAAGGCCCTGTCTAGACGCGTCAGCTTGGCGTCAATGATACAAATCACCTACATAGTAGCGTCTCATTTTGAAGTGAACCGAGGCTCAAAGCATGACAAGATATATATTCCACCTACAATGAGTCGGGTTTACACGTTAATCGAACAATAAAAATGCATTTTAGTTCCTTCAATCTTTGTAGCCTTGTTACAGCATTGATCCATCAATTTTTACACCACCAACCAGTCCAAGAAATCCGGCGTGAAGTAAGACAGGATCAGGGTAGCGCCTTCATAAAAGTCATGTCAGACCACCGAAAGGCTAATACTGATCTACTCACCTGCCCGGACCATGCTCTCCGTGGTCTCGAATGCCATGGTTTTGAGATCGTAGACGCCTGCAGCAGCACCAGCATGAACCATCGCGAATTCACCACTGACTTGGTAGCAAGCCAGGGGATGGTCTGGTGCGAGCTGTGCAGCATCCGAGATGATGTCGAGATAAGGAAGCGCGGGTTTCACCATAATGATGTCTGCGCCTTCTGCGGTGTCTCGTTGCTAAGAAAAAAGGTGATGAATGTTACATCTAGCGATAGAGGGGATATAATTCACTATTGCGCGCCGCGCGAGTCCCTTGGCAGTAGGAGGGAGTTGGTAGCACTTGCGGTCGCCGAACGATGGCGCGCTTCCGGCGGCATCGCGGAAAGGGCCGTACAATGCGCTTGCGAACTTGGCTGAATAGCTCATAAGGGTACATTTACTGGCCAAGTCAGCGTCAATGAGTGCTTGCTTGATAGCCTTGATGCGCCCGTCCATCATGTCGCTGGGAGCTACACAATGGGCACCAGCTTTGGCGTAGTTGACGGACACTTCTGCGAGACGTAGGACTGAGGGCTTGGTGTTGATGGTGCCATCAGCATGGAGCAGACCACAGTGCCCGTGCGAGGTGTACTCGCATAGACAAACATCGCAGGCAATATACAATGATGGAAATAAGAGTCTGATCTTTTTGATAGCTTGGATGACGGGGCCAGATGGATCGTCTGCTGAGGTGCCACGGCCATCCTGGATGATCTATAAGGCCATCGCGGGTAGTCTCACCGGTTTGAAGCTCACCTTTTCACAATTGAAAGGTACACCAAAGAGGATGACACTTTTCAGTCCTTTCTTCACCAATGGGCCGAGGAAGGACTCGAGCTTATTGACACCCCAGCGGCGTTGACCAGGCAGTGAGGAGATGAGGACACTGGCATCTGGATCATCGGTGATGAAGATGGGGTACATAAACATGGACTTTGTGAGCTGCCTGCGGCCCTGCCATGAGCGTGACAGGGGGTGCTGGTATCCACCCTGGAGGATTGAGCTAAGTAGAATCGGCATTTGAGGGATGATATGAGATACAGATCGAGTGTACTCACGAAATATCCATGGCGTTCTGGTCAACGTCGGCAATGGGTTGGACTGGGGCTGAGTTAGTAGGGATACGTCTACGTCGTGGTAGGTATCAGAATATTTGATTCACAGCCTTTCGAATTCACAGGTGTATGGCAATTTTGATCCACAACAACTTCAGATGATTCATTATATATAATGTACTGGACTATAGTACTGTCGATAGTATTAGTATGGGCCTTCCTTGTCTTGCACTGAGTCACAATCGATGTGTCTGCGTACACGGCTACCTTCGTCTTCGACGCCGTAGAGCTACTGTCGAAAGTCTCAGTTCGAATCTTCGACAGATAGTCAGAGTCACTTGAATAGCGACCCCAGCATGAAAGTGTAGATGGAACCAAGTTGGAACCAGGTTGTTGGTGGTGGTGGCGGTGACTAATGTCGTGGGAATGAAATTTATCCTGACGAACCTCAGGCCAGCTCACTGAAAGTACTTACATTTTCCCCTCCCCCCTCCCCCGTCCTCTTGACCCTTCACCATGTCTCATGCTGACCACACTAGAGATCCATGGTGTGTAGTAAACCATTCAATTGGTCAGTTCAGATACTGATAAATTTATTTCGGGCTTCAGTCCATGGGTCATATTAAATGACTTTGGAGGCGCATTCGCAATGGGCGCTGTTGGTGGCGGTATATGGCACGGTATCAAGGGTGCACGGAACTCCCCTAGGGTCAGTTCTCTGTCTTGCTATCACAAATTGTTCTTTTCCTAGTCCGGCCTGAGCAAACGTCACTGACGTGGACACTCACAGGGCGACCGTTGGGTTGGTGCCATATCTACTATCAAAGCACGCGCCCCAGTCACAGGTGGCAACTTCGGCGTCTGGGGAGGCATGTTCTCCACTTTTGATTGTGCGGTGAAAGGTTGGCGGCAAAAAGAGGATGCATGGAATGCCATTATTTCGGGGTTTATGACGGGTGGATGTTTGGCCGCAAGAAGTCGGGTTCCCCTTTTATTTACTCCTTTCTTGCTTTCTGACTTCAATTTCTCACACGCCAGGTGGCCCAAAATCTGCACTGGGATCTGCAATTGCGTGTGGTATCCTGTTGGGTGTGTTCGAGGGTGTCGGTGTCCTTCTTTCTCGTGTGTTCAGCGAAGGTACACGACCACAGCTTCCACAACGTAAGTAATATCGCCCAACTGTACTTCGTTGACTGACTGTTTTCACTTGCATCACTTGTCTTTCGCTTTCGCTCCCTTCCCATAACCTCTCCTCGCTTCCCATGCGCCGCGCCCACAGTACCGGACACTATTCAGCCTCAACCCTCAGCACAATAGCTCCATACCTACCTCCCAGCAATCTATATTACAATGGATGTCCCCCTCTGCCCTACAACCCGCTTACTCTCCTCATTGTATATTCGCGCTGCAATGCAATGCATAGTATTGAATTTACTGATCGTCAGACTTGTTGACTTCGGGTTCTTTCACTCCCACGCTTTTTGAATCTTCTGACTGCTCTATCAAATAATTCCTTTGGGAAACTCGTGTACGGGAAGGACAGTCACCACACTGATCGTACTCTCGCTGAGTTGACGTATATCCCCGTGATACGGAGCGGCGCGGACGTTAACGCCCCGCACCTCACAACCCGGATTTTACAAGTACTACGAACGCGAGCCTATCTCATTCAATGCTGGCGTGCGCGTCACTAGAACTTCTCCCTGGGGTTCGGGCACCTATGACGGCAGCCGTTCGCTATGACTAAATGTCATCAAACTACACGCGACCTCTGACCTCACTTACTCGCACCTCATTCACTGTCTTATCCATATCTTTGAAGCGTATCTATCTCTATCCTATGTAGTGCAGTACTATGAAGAGTGATACATATTAATATAAGGGACACAGGTATCCCTGCTGCACTTCAAGTTCGCGAATGCCCTGACGTGAGGAACAGTCCCCCGTCAGTTTAGACGTATAACTTGGTCAAAGTAAAGTGACTTTGAAAACAAGTCTCGTAATGAGTGTAACGAAGATAAAATTGTAGGACGTGCCCGCTCGCAAGAAGTGACTGAAACAGGGATCTGTAAGGAGCGCAGATAATATATGATCAAGTACTAACTTTGTGAAGGGACAAGCATCATGAGTCTGGAGGAGGCATCTCTACGTGCAAGTGTTCATCGAGGTTAGCCTCTTTTCCGTGGCTCCAAAAAGTGACTCGATGTTACAAGGAGGACTCCAGGGCAAATGCCTGTCAGCTCTTGGTTATCCACATCAAAAAGAGACCCGATAAATGACATGTTAGAACTCGTTACATTGAATCACCAAGAGTTCATCTAGCTTTGGACGTTACCAGATGGTCCGCCAGTGTCCTGCTCATCAGTCGTCATAATCCACACAGCCAAATTGGTAGATTCAATATTAATCGGCACAAATGGCACTTAGGGTATTCGCCACCGCCCGGAGTATGCTTCACACCGTAGAAACTTGTTGTTTGCATTCCTCACACATGGGTCTTACACGACTTTCCCCCTGGCTGATAGTTCCTTCGTCATTCGAAGACTTTCTAAGCTGACTCGAACTGGAGGTGACAATTACCCCAGACTGGCTAGCCAGTTTCTTGTCGTCAGAGTCACTAGGTGTCTCTGGCTTGCCGGCAGCTCTCTTCCTCTTCAACAAACGCGCTTTGCGACGACGCGCTCGTTTAGCCACCACTTTCGCAGTGGGAGAGGCTCAACAGCCTTCTTCTCTTTTCGCACACCCTTGGATTCATGCTTCAAAAGAGTCTTGTGCGAAGTGAACTTCTGCTCGCAAACACTGCAGATCCTAGTGGATCCAACCACCAACGCGGCGGCGCCATCACCCGTAGTACGGGTGATAGTCGGGTTCGCAAGCTTCTGTTCTTCACGCGTACGTTCTCTCAGCGGCACGAGCACGCTTACGAGATAGCCTTTTCCGCTCCCGATTGGCACGATTGCTCTTGGCAACCAGATCCTTCTCAGCAAAGGAGTCCTGAGGATCTCCGTTCAGAATGGAGAGGAGAAATTTTAAAGGGAGGTTTTTACGACGGTCAGAGGAGCATCAACCCTATGAACACGAAGTATATTCAAAGCGGTCTTTACCAGCTGATTGTGAAAATCAGCCTGTAGAGTGATCCACTGCACTACGCGATTGGCATCACGGACGGCGAGTGTCACGGATGCGAGCAATGTTGCTGCTTCTATGAACAAGCCTGTCTCTCAAGCCGTGGGCACGGCAGGGTCAACTCCGGGACTTACATCCTGCGCAGATGCTCGGAAGGCCTCAAAACTGCTGAGAGCAGGGAGAAGGGGGGTGCCATTGTTGGGGGCTGTCTCTGCGAGGTACGCTCCAGCTACGGGCTGGGTACCTAATCCGGTGGGAGACGAGGGTGTCACTATGGGAGACACAAGACCACCATTCATAGTAGGATGCGGAATAAAGGTAAAGGTGGGTCAAGGGGAGAAGAGAGGCAACGAAAAGCTCACCATAAATAGTGAATACGAGGAGAAATGAGGCGGGCTCTTGACTGATCTGAGGCTGTCGACATATAAAGACATCCCCTATTTCACCTGTCATACGTCTTGCAGACACGATGTCAATGTCAAATGAGTCGCAGGAAACATTTTCTCGCAATATTTGGGACGATTCGGATGATCTTGACGACTCACGAGTCGTTTTTGCATTTATTTAACGTGGTTCATGCAGTAATACGTACACAAATCATGTACACCGGATTCTAAGTGTCAGTGTCAGTGTCAGTTAGATTCCAGTCCCCATATCCTTACGGCTTGAATTCCGCCACTCAGCCTATCCTCCATCCTACTTGTCGCTTGCTCCATCGCATCAACATGCCCGGTAGCTTGCAAGGCCAATATATCAGACTTGAAGGTGTGCCACTGCATATGGCCTTCGCATCTGTTTGGTGATTTTCGCCTTCAAGTCATCAGTGGAAACAATATCCAAGTCCCCTCCTTGCGCATACCCGCAGGCATTTACGTATCCATCAAACTCGACTCCAAGAGACGCTGGAATTCAGCCATCCGAGTCCTATCATCCAACGGCACTGTAGCCTGGGGTGATAAGCTCACCATGTAAAGCCTTCTACCGAGAATTGCGGATGTGATACGAGTGCTTATCATCAATTTTCAGATCACCAGATGCATCATCTGAGTTATTGGTGGAGATCAGGGTATCCTTCGAACTCGGTCGAATGTTAGGCAATGGGAAAGTCATCGGAAAACTTGAAACGTCATGGAATAAGTTGCTCGATCATGAAGATGAATTTGAACCTTTTAGTGAGTGATCTGTTTCCTGTTCATGCACATCCACTAACTTTCTGTAGACCTGTCCTTCCCACCCATTGATGATATCTGTCCTTCTCTCACATTGAAGATAGCTTTTGTGCGGGCTTGTGAACACGTCGACGGCGTGCTACTTGATGTGAGTGATTTCAAACCCCCTGCTTTTGGCTGTCCTGAAAGAAAATTTAGTCAATCGTCGGATGTGAGATTGCTCGGCGCACCCATGCAGGTCATACACGACTGTCCAAATACATGAAGAGTAATAGTGGTGTTTCTCACCTAAATGGCGCGGTGAACTATTTTCAGTGGGTCGTGGCCCAGTGTCCGGTCGGCCATCCTGACCGCGCTGCTGCTCTCACAAACCTTGGATGGGCCCGCCTTAAAGGTTATATTTACGAGAACGCGCAATACATGGACCCTATCACCTCTCTGTTCCGCGACGCTCTTGCATCGCGTCCGCAGGGCCACCCCGATCATCCATTATCTCTATATAATCTTATTACAGCATTGACCTGGTGCTACAGCAAAGAGGGTACTATTGTCATGATCCATGAATGTGCACAACTGTGCTACCAGCTACTGCCTCTCTGTCCAGAGGGCACCTACTTTCGTAGCTTTGGTGTAGACAGCGCTGTCAATTATGTGATCGGCACATGCATCGCTATTCCAGTAGACGCGTCCGATGAGGGCGTTCACCTTCGACGACTCGTGCTGGAGTTCTGTCCTCTGGGCCAGCAACACTATCCCAGCACCCTCTACAATCTTTCTTCGGCACTCTACAGACGGTTTATGCAGTGCGGCAGCATTGTTGATATTGACGAGAGCATACAAATTGGTCGTGACATCCTTTCTCTGTGCCCCGAGGGACATTCTGGCCGTGATACATACTTGAATGACTTGGCCCTCTCACTCGCAACTCGCTTCGCTCACGAAGGCAAATCCCATGACATTGATGAGGCTATCTCTCTAGGCGAAGAAGCGCTGCGCCTGCGCCCTGTTAGGCACAATTCTCGTGATATACCATTGAACAACCTGGGGACCGCACTTCAATCCCGTTTCATACAACGCAATGACATCAATGACATCAATAGAGCCATTTGTCTCGCTCGTGAAGCACTCAAGCTACGGCCGTCTGGGCTTCCGCGACGCAACGCCGCGCTTGCCAACCTTGCCACCGCGCTCAGTAGAAGATATGATGGCTTGCATCATGCAATCGAGGATAATAACGAGGCCATTGAACTGTACCGCGAATCAATTCGGTTAACGCAGCCCAACGATCCAGAGCGCCATAGATATCTGTCCAATTTGAGCTCGGCGCTCCGCTCTCGTTTCACGCATACTCGGAATGATGAAGATGTTGAGGAGGCCATTGATCTTGCCAAAAAGTCACTGGAGGGTTTGCCACTACTCCACCCTGACAGGCACTACTCCTACTTCCAGCTACGACGGGCCTATATGTCTCGTTACTGCGTGCAGCATAAGCCCGCTGATTTGTCACTCGCAGTAGAGAACTTCAAAATGGCATCGAAACACCCTACCCAAGGTTTTCCTGAACGTATCTGTGAGTCTATTGAATGGGCTCGCCAAGCGGAATTTCATCAACATGAATCTGCCCTCGAAGCATATCAAATGTGCTTGGAGCTCTTCGACAACCATGTGATGACGCGATCCTCAATTGTCTCACGGCGCAATGCCGCAGCTGCTTTTCGTGGCGCACAATCACTGCCAGTGGATGCAGCATCATGCGCTGTTCGTCGGAATGACCTGCAACGAGCGGTTGAACTTGAGGAACAGGGTCGCGGCCAACAATGGTCGCTGGCTTCTCGACTCAGGACTCCGCTGGACGACCTCAAGTCCACTAGTCTGCCACTAGCTCACAAGCTCTCGGAAGTCAGCAAGCGCCTGTCTGAAGCTCAGGGTTTAGCAGGCAACGCAGATGGTGCTGCTGCTGATCTGGCAATGATACAGTACAGGAGACTTATGACAGAATGGGAAGCTACAGTAGCTGAAATACGCCAACTTCGTGGTTTCTCGCGATTCCTACTTCCACCATGGTATGAAGATTTGCAAGCGGCAGCGTGTCATGGCCCAGTAATCATCCTCATCGCGAGTGGCTACTCGTGCAGTGCCATCATTGTCTCGAAGTCAGGGAAGCCCTATCATGTTCCCTTCCCGTCCCTCACTCTTGCAGATCTCGAGAAGCTCAAAGATGACTTCGCGAAGGCAATACGGCAAGCAGTTGTTATGGATCCAACGGAGCCAAGGACGGATCTGATTATACTCTTGCGGATTATATGGGACGAGGTCATACTACCCATCGTCAATGTGCTCCAGCGTGATCTGAAATTGCGGTGCCGCTCTCGAATCTGGCTGTGTCCAACAGCAGCCTTTAGTTCCATTCCTCTTCACGCAGCTCACCCCTCTCGAACGAAGCCAGATCGCTCTGGGCGGGAACTATGCCTGGAGGACATTTACATCTGCTCTTACACGCCTACACTGTCGGCTCTGATCAGAGCGCGACAGACGATGAAGACGCGTGTGACTCCGTCCTTCGTGGCGATTGGGCAAGGTCAGCCAGGCGAAGGGCAAGGCACGGTGCTCGCCGCTGTCGACAGCGAGCTTGAACTTGTCCATGAACTCGTTCCCCCCAACGTCAAGTTCACTACTCTTTCTGGTGACGAAGCCACGCAGGCAGGTGCACTCGAGGCTTTGCGACGCAACACTTGGGTACACCTCGCTTGTCATGGAAAACAAGACCGCGAGCAGCCATACAATTCGCGTTTCGCGATGAAAGACAAACCTCTCACGTTGCTTGATATCATGGAGAATAATGCTCCGCAAGCTGAATTCGCATTCTTATCAGCGTGTCATACTGCTGTCGGCGATGAGCAGACACCCGACGAAGTCATTCACCTCGCAGCTGGTCTGCAGTTTTCTGGGTTCAAGAGCGTCATTGGCACTCTGTGGGTGGTTGATGATGCTGTCGCAAAACACGTTGTGGAAGCTTTCTATGAGAACATGTTCGAAGGTTTGGAGGAGGGTGTCATGGACTGTACGAAGGCGGCCTGGGCGCTCAACCATGCTACGTGCGCTGTAAAGAAGAAGAAGGTGCCGCTCGAGCAGAGAATCGTTTTCATTCACATTGGTGTGTAGTAGTTCCATGTTGCTTTGGTGTTACAGTTCTACTAGTCGTTGATACGTAAGCGGATCATCTTTCATTGTGCTTATCATAGGAATTACCCTGATTATAATTTATACCGTCGTGCTTTTAGCTGTCTGTTTTCACAATCTCTCTTGTTTTGTCTAATAGTCAACTAATAGTACTTTGTTGTGTTGTGCCATCACACTTTGCCCTTCTCTGACACATGGGCCGTCAGCGACAGATGTACAAAAGTGCTGAGTTCATTGATGAATCTGATGATGGTATACTATAGCCCACTCATCGCAGGGATCCTTCAATGAAATGTTGTCCACACACATATGGGCCTCTCATAGTTGCCCAGCAACTCCTCTCCACTCAACCACGTCTCCAAAACAGGGTACGCTCATCCTTTGAAGTCTCGTCAATGAATACAAGCTCATGAGGCACATATTGAGCCATTCATCGTTTGAAATCTGCTTGAAGGTCTTCATTTCTCTCACTCACAATCTTCCAGAGCTTTTTCAATGAGACTCCAGCACATACGAGCTCCCAGTGGATGATTGTGTAGTGGATTATGCCCTGCTCGTGAAGACCGATAGCTGTAAGCTTGAGGTCAGCAGAGATTTTCCTGTTGCCCATGGATGAAAGCTTAAATTTTGTAGCAGTGTTATGTAAATTTTCATCAAGTCCTTTTTCGGTGCTCATTGTTGTTATATGTTTTCAATTTGCGTCAGTGCCATTATATCTGCACACAGCTGTAATAATAATATATTGCTGTATTCATTATTTTCAGAGCTTCGCACAACTTCAACTTCAAGCCTCAAAGTTTGATGACTCAACGCCAACAGACCGAGAGCTGCGGAGAGTCAAAGTTGGCAGTGCCGCACCATGCTGTGCCGATGTGTGACACGACGTGACCATATTTTGCAGATTAGCAGTCAGACCCTGAATTTTCTCGGCTTTCATCCGACAGCGCACCACAACGTCCTAAAAATGAGCAAAAATCAGATCTATATAGAGGTGGTACGAATCTACAACACCCTCAATTCGTGAAAGACAAAATGAAGTGGTTGACGAGCTACAAAAGATTTGCTGAAAAAGTTGCAGATTACCCGGAATGATAGTGATCGTGTCGGAGGGGCCCAGGTAAGGACTAAACATAATTAATTTATGTTCCGTCCATCAAATGCTCGCTTGTCTCTACATAGCGTTCTCCACTTCGCATGTCCATCTTACATAATACCCCAGTTACTCATCTCTGGTTCTACCCCGAGGATCACGCCTTTGGAACCCAATGTCATCAGCACCGTGATTTCTAGGGCTGGGTAACGGACGGCGTTGTGGTAACTTTGAGGCAGCTATATTTTGGTGACCTGAAGACCGTGAAGGTACACGCCGATAGGCGGCCTACAATTTCAAAACAAATATTTTACTTAGCCAAAAGGAGATCGGTAGGACACACCTCGGCTTCTTGCTTTTGCTTAGAGTAGAATGCGAATAGGTCCGCAATTTGCTGTTCAATCGCTTGCTTCTCTTTGTGTAGCCTCCCAACATCTTGTGTCATCACTGCGACTTCACGGCCTAACTCGGCCTTAAAATGTTCAACGTGAGCTGCTCGTCAGAACGCCGTTAACGAAGGACCGTGAAGACAAGGGGTAAACGCGCCTTGCACGTTAATTGCTGTGGCCTCTTTCATTGCTTCCACAAATCGCAGTCGTTCCCCTCGAATCTCCTCCGTCAGTTCTAACAGGTGTCAGACAAGTTCTTCTGGGTAAAGGAAACCCCTTACCACTCGACAACACCCGCAGCATTTGCTCCTGGTCTACTCTTTGGCGTTCGATAATTTCCATCATCGAGTCCGTCACTGAGACATATCGTCATGTAATCACTGATGCTACACATAAAAGACCTGAAAAACAAACCAATGGCTTTGCGTTTCTCATCTCCATGATTGAGATGTTCTTGAACGGCCTGGATTAAGTCATGGACCATTGATCGCAAATCATCTTCATTGTGGGCTTGACTCCGCGCTAGCTCCAGCAGTCGTTGCACCTGTCCAGTCAGGTTGGCGCTTGAAAGCTCTTCGGATGTGTTGATACCCAGTTGTTTACAAATATATTCAACACCAGTTGCGACAGCCTGTATCTGCGTGGTGCCGTTATTGACAAACGCGTCCAACCACTAATGAAAAGTTGTCAGTAGCAATGTACGATTTGCGCTCCTGAGCTCACCGAGTTTAGTTCGTTCAGGTAGCGTACGCTGTCGGCCTGCTGTTCGAGCTGCAATTTTTTTTGTTCTTCGTCTGCATTCAGGTAATCGAGGACGGCTTGTAGCTAGTAAAAGTCCAGCTAATAAAACCGCATGATTGAGAAAAAAACGAACTTTGTCGTCTAAAAGTTCATGTTCTGGCTTCTTTGGAGTGTCTGTATTTTCGTGAGGGCTAACTGTAGTGAGGCTCAACGGTGTGTTACTAGTCTTGTAAAGTGAGGCAAGCTCGTCCAGCTTCGCATATATGTCCAAGAGATCCACGTTCATACAGGGTATTGAACCTTCCGCTGGCGAAGTCGATGTAGAGAAAGGAGGTCGCAGATTGTTCATGGTGATGCTCGTACGTGATGGCGACATCTCCCGCTCTTGATTGTCGTGGATCGCATCGAGTTTTTCGAGAACACGAGGAAAACTCGACTTCAACTGCGTTTGCATGACGTCCAGGATCTTCATAATGGAGTTTACCTGTAGCTGGACAGTGCTGGAGGAGCCCTGCTGTTGGATCTCCTCTACTCTGGCAACCAATGCTTGTATCGTAGAGAGAATAGCCTCCTTAGCCTCAGTAGAAGACTGTCGTGTAGTGTCAGCCAACAAAGGTACCAGCTCACTGGGAAGGTCCTGAATATCGTGTTGTAACGCAACAATTTGTTCGTTGATACTTGCTGTTTGATCAAAAGACATTGCCGCGCTTTCTTTGATCAGGTCCGTAATGGGCACCAGCTGCAGACCCTTGTCTACTGTAGATGGCGAGGTAGATTGAGGCGATAAACCTTCCCTGATAACTCGCGGAGTCCCAGAAAGAGTTGGAGCAGGTATTACAGACGTCCTACTACGGGCGAAAGCACTCCTTGACCTAGAAGAATATGTTTCGAACGATGCCGGCGATCTCGGTAGCGGGCTGGGTCCACCACTACTCAACGGTGAGTCGCTCGAAAAGCCTTCGTCTGTGATCCTACGGATCTCCGCGAACGCTCGGTGAGCACGCATAGGCCGGATGGTCTGAGCACCCCGTAAGTGCGGCGTAATAGAAGCACTACTCGCTGATCCTGGCGAACTCGTTTGCTCAATCTGCGCTAACCGTTGGGTGACTACAGAAAGGTTTCCAAGTTTGGCGATGGAGGGACTCTTAGGACCAGGGCTCCGTGGTGATATCTGTGACGGAGGCTGTGGAGGCAAGAGCGACATATGAGAACAATTCTGTGGCGAGTCGTGCAGGCTGAAACGAGCCGGAGACTGAGTAGATAGGGGTGATTTGGTGCTCGGCGTTGGAGGGAGAGATTGCTCCGTCGTAAGCGAGGTGTCAGATTCAACACCACTGGAAGACGTGTATTCGGAGGAAGTATACTCTGATGCCGACGGAGGCTGCAAGTAGTCTTGTCCTTTGCGTTGCAAGTTTGTCTGTATTGTCAGTACTTTTACTCGAGTTGTTCCCTGCGACTGTCTTTGAAGTAACATATCCCTGTGAGAACTGTCGCATCATCTACATCGCTAAGGGTGTATCATCACCATACCATATGGCGCTGACCCATCGTGCCCGTTCTTGACTCGATGATGCAGCAAATTTTTCTCTTCGAGGGCCTTCGAAAAGAAGCTCGAATACCTTCGGCTCGGGCTGGCCTGTTTGGGTCGGAAGAAGAGCCCTCTCATCAAGATCCAGTCGATTCACAGAAATAGAACGGACGTCAGTGCAGCCATCCAGTGGAATGACATGAGTCGAAGGATTGCCGCGAGTAGTATACCATGTTGTAAGTATATGCAGGGTATGCAATGTAACATTGCAGGACGTCCAGACAGGCACGACAGGCGAAGTAATGGATGATGATGGCATGGAAAGATATAACAGCGCACCAGAGTGAAGTGCAGAGACTTTACCAGCTGACAGAACCATGGCACCTGCATCACGAGGAAGGGGGGCGTTCTGGGTGTACATTGAAGGGATCTGAGCCATACTCGGTGCGTCGACCACAACTGTAGGGACGTCTTCTTCTCTGTCATTTCCATCCTTTCCTTTCCTTCCCTTCTGGAAGACGGATAGGAAATTACGTAGTGAGGCACTCAGAGACCTCCTCTTACCCTTGCCAGGGGGGCGATACGATACACCATTAAAACGGGCTGCGCTGGGTGGCCTCTGAGCAGATGATGGTTCCTCCCGCGAAATGGACTCGTATCTGTTGATGAGTTGCTTGGCTGACTGACGTCGAAGGATAGTCGGATGGTCATGATAGATACTAGAGAAGTAATGAGGTTCTGCATCGGCGCAGTGTGATTGGTCGTAATTGAGAACGGGCCGGCTACCTGCGTCCATTCTCCTTGGACCAGCGACGGTCGTCCCGAAGCTTCGCGCCGGTTTTGTAGACTCCATAATTATGCTAGTCCCAGTCACTGCTGGTATGTGCCAATCGACGATTCGAGAGAGTAACGCAACACTAGGCATTGCAAAAGTGACGGAACAAGCGATGGCCATAACTGGGACCAGGCCGTTTCATAACGAGAGACATTAGGCGTGCTCAATCAATAAAGTAAGGGGCGACGCGTGGGAATGTCCACGCCCAAGGGAGGACGAACGTGAGAATGATTTGGGCATTTTCGCCTAGCGCACATGGCCTCGGTTACCGCGTGTAGTTTCGGTTGTTTCGGTTGTTTCGGTTGTTTTGGTTGTTTCGGTTGTCTCGCTTGAACCTCTTTTTTTTGGAAACTCGCGTGGTTTTCTCGCGTGAGCTCGCTAAGTCCTCCCTTGGAGCTCTTTTTTTGGTA
>QFEN01000438.1:10164-29225 GCA_003316125.1 Auricularia polytricha
GGTCATGGGAACATTGGACATGAGCAGATCTGATGTGGGTTGCATTGGGTATGATGGGAAATGGATGGACAGTGGGCTGTGGTCATAAACCATGCAAATGGCCAATTGTGAGGCTAGGAAATGGATGTTTCCTACATTGGACCAAAATCATTGCAAGTGTTCTGTGAGATGGATCAATTACATCTGCCTTCAAGCAAAAGGGGAAGGGAAAGGTAACATACTCACACTGCCATGTCAAAGACCATGGATTTCAGTGGTTAATGAAAACCAGAAGACCTGAAATTTACATACTTTTGCCTCCAACCATCTTGCGAGACGTCTATCTTGTATTTGCTTAAACACATACAAGGATTGCTAAAATGCTCAAGGTCAGTTGAGTTTTCAAAGCTGGAAACACAAACTAATTCAACTTAATAGGAATACAAGGGAAACCTTAACTTTACAACTGACACATGGATATCTGCAAACCACCAAGTATTCATAGCCATATGTGTACATCTCGAGCTCAACGGTGTGCCACTAACCATGTCATTAGACATTGTTGAAGTAGCAAAAATGAGTCATAAGCTCACCAAGATACAGTTGAACATCTGACTGACTGATTTTCAGTTGCACATGGGCAAGGAACTAGCAGCAGCATTCAAAAATATCCTGAAAGAATTTGAAATAAAAGACAAGGTCAGTACACAACAACATGAGCCAAAGAAGCAGAGGACTCACTATAACTTAGATTCTTAGTATTACCTGTGATAATGCATCCAACAACACAGTTATGGTTGACAAACTTGCAACAACACTCCCAGAGGCTAGTGAGACAGCCACACCTGCTGCTTCTTGCACACAGTCAACCTGGTGACTAAGTTCCTTATCTGGGAGTTTGATGTGTCAATGAAAGAGGTAAATACACCACATAATGACAATGAAACAGATTATAAGGATGCTCAGCTGAGCCGCTGTCAGGCACCAAAAGTGTTTGGTAGCAAGAACATGGCTTTTTCATTTTAATTTTAATTTCCCATATCACTCCTTACATCTTTCTTCTTTCATTTCTCCAACTTTGGGATTCTCAAGTTATTTCAAGACCATTATGACATTTGGCATTCTTTCAGCATTCCGCATTCAACAAGGTTAATTCACTTCTCTCACATTCCCACACTTCCAATGCCCTCCCATCTTCAACCCTTACACTCCCAGACGACCTCTATGTTCAGCTAGACCTTGCCATGTTGTGCAAATATCTTGAAATCTGCACATTATACATCTATTCCCTTATCATTTATAATCCTCTTCCATACCATTCATTCCAAGCCATTATCTGCTTGATCCTCACCACCATGACAACTATGAATGCCTACACCAATCTATTCTCCCTACTCATTCAAGAGATTGCAAACAAATCAGCCAACCCTATGCAGATGACTATCCCTTATTGTGTTGGGGAAGAGCTTTACAGACATACCCTATGATTTCTGCATGTCGACATCCTGCATGGCAACCACATGACATCTTTACACCAGGTCATTGGAACATCCATCCATCATTGCATTGCAGCATTGCACAGCTCTATTATTATCCCCCACAGTATCATCTGCTATTGTCATATCTCTTAGATCATCACTGCACAGCACTTTGTCATGCTCACTAAGTGTGTGGTAATGCTGACTGAGGAGGATTTATTATCATATGTCATGGTTTGTAATGGTCATAGCTTTGATTTATCAACCCCCCTTTCATATGACTCATGCTCCATTCTTATTATTCATCCTGTTCTATTTTTTTTACTTATGCTTGGTAATTGCCCCTGAAGTGCAGCTCCTATTCTTCCATGACCTTCTATGACCTTCTTTACCTCCATCATTTTCTTACTCTTATGGCTGGAGCATAGTTTTGCATATGCAGGAGTATGCAAATCACTTAAACCTATATAAACTCCTGTACTTTAGCTACAAAAAAAAGAATCAATCTGCTTCCCAGTTCACTATTTCATGTCCAGTTCCTTCTGGAGCCTCAGATATGCTTCACATTCCTTAGTATTTTGACATCTTTGACATTGTTCACCTGGAACATTGTCTTATTCTCTCAAGTTTATTCAAGTCATTCCAGTCAGCTGCCTCAAGTGCAGAGTTACTCTTTTTTCGCCCTTCAACACTAGTGCTCATCTATATTCAACTTCCCACACCCCTAAACCTTCAACACTCAAAGTGTTTGGAGTACTACAAGGATCAGACCACCCCCTCTATTACAACTACTATACCCAGCACTTCTAAGCAAAAGGACTGCTGAGCAGTAGCATTTTTGGTTTGTTGTTTTTGTTGAGGTTTTCAGCAGACCAACTTTGAAGATCAACAGCATTGAAGATCTTGATGAACTTATTGTAATGCCAGAGGCCAAAGAGTTGACTGTTGGTTTTATCATCCCCTGCTCCTGCAGCATGCAATACACTGCTATGCCAGCAGTTGAGATGACATACCAAAGCTTTTGCAGTGGTGACTCTCTGTGTTACACTTACAGCAATAACTCAGATGGTATCTCCGAACTAAGTCCTAAGAAGGATGTCATTAGAATGGTGTCTGTGTATAGAGGTCAAGACTTGGTGATGTGAGTTAGCAAGTCAAGACAAATGGAAAATATTGGTAATAGACACTAAGACAAAGAGTCTTAATGAAGTCAAGTATAGCAAGAGCGATCTTGCTCAAGGGATCAAGTATCTGTTAGAATACTGAGTAGATTCAAGTTAAAGACTACAGGACAAGTAGATCAACTACTTATAGGTAAAGATTCTTCAGGGCAGGTCTACCAACATAGTGGTAAGGGCAAAGGGTACACAGGATGGGGATCAAGAAGGCAGTATAAGATAAGAGATAAGGAATCATGGCATATGGCAGGCATGGCGATCAAGAATGCTGTACAAGATAAGAGATAGAGTTGGAGATAGAGGAGAAAAAGATAAGGGGGCATGTTATTGTAACACTCTGAGGTAGCACTCATCTCTAAAAAACCAGATAAACTGAATTACAATGTGCTTGATGAACAGATGATTAAATCACTTGTGAATGTGTAGATGACCATCCTGGAATATAATTAGGCATTTGTTGCACCAAAAACATATGCACATGCCACATTAAAATAATGAGAATGCATGAATGATAATGCCTGTGAGTTGACATTGACAAGTGTGGTGATGATGTGTATCCAATATTGTGTTGGTGTGCACCCTGATGTATCATTTCCCGAGCAATACAGCTTGTACATGTAAAGCAATCCAGTGTGTGCAATTTCCATGATTTTTCCGCAGCCAATTGTGAGTGATTGAGACATGCTACTATGCTGCTCCCTAATAACTATTCAGTTGATCGAAACTACAAGGCCTATTAGTACTAGGAATTGTAGATAAGTATTGTAGACAAGCTCACCAGTTAGTGAGCTAAACTGTGGGACCAATTTCAAGATCACATTGTTGATGATGTGTTTCCAATCTCCTGGTTTTTGTAACATGGCATCTTGCAAGAAAATCGAGCCAACAACCTACTTTTTTGTATTGTGCATAATCTGTGCACAAATGTCCTCTCCCATCTGGATCTTGTTAGTGTGAGGTGCCTGCAATGATGATGATTCTATCACAGGCACTGGTGTTATTTTGGTAGCAACAGCATTTGGTCTGTTGGGAGCTGTGAGGGCTCGTGAGACTGTGTATGGTGTCAAGGGCATTGATACCTGCCTTAATGTGCATCTCACAGTTCTCGTGGGCCCTGCAGTCTATAAAATGTCAGTAGTGTATGGATGTAACAAGTAAATAAACACCTACATATACCACATCTGTCTGTAGTATCTCACCCCTCCACATTGACATTAGATCCAGCGGCTTATATGTGGACACTAAATGTACTCCAGCATCCAGTGTATCTCAAATATATTGTGGTAAGGGAGGTGCATAATTATGTGAGCTTGAAGATGATGCCAGCACTTGATTATTTATTAACAATTAGGTGCCAGCATATGTGCAGCAACTCACCAGATCCACCATCACCCTGATCATACAGAAAATCAAAATCAAAATTCCCATCTTGATCAATGCAGAAGCTTAGTAGTAAGTCATTGCCTTTGAGCACCATTGGAGTGGTGGTGATGGTAGCAATGGTAGTGATAATGATTTGTTAGTGTCTGTCATATTCTGTGTTCCAGACCCTCATATCTGAACCAGTCTTCCATCAGATCATTGGATCTGATCTAGACCTCATTTCCCACTTCTGTTCCCCATATGTATATCCCCTTGTAACTACCTCTATGCTTCTGGATCTGCCTGACAGTTAATCTCCAGCTCCATTCTCGATTATCCATTGACAATTCATTTCTGCCATCATTCTTGGTTCCGCTTCATGTTTCCTTTTGCTCTCTGTTCCTCATGATTGGCCTGTGTCAGTTACCTTTGCACTTGTCAGCTTAGCCTTTTCATATGTTCCTCTCATAGCCTTGGAACTCCACTCACTACGCTCTCATCACATATCCTATCATATATAAACTCTTGTAAACTGTAGTACTTCCTCAGCTCAAATATCATCTTAGACTCGGTTCATTCTTGTGTTTTCCTTCAGTCTGGAATTCCACTTCCTGGCCAACCTCTGTAGTCTTGGAATCACATCCCCAAGATTAAATCCTTCGCCTCTACCTTCAAGTAGTCTTATCCTTGTTGGCTTCTACCCAGACTAAGTCTGGGGTAGTCTTTTCTCTGTATTCCAATCAACCCCTATTAGTTCCACCAACCTCGGCTGAGCTATATTCCGCTGGCCATTGATATTCCAGGCTATAATGTCATTTTAATGTGCAAGAATAGGCTAATTAGCAGAGACTTCTAATGCAACAACACTACCAGTGGTTGATACATTATCCTTGGCTCCATTTGGAAATGTAATGCATTACCTTAGTACAGCCACTCACAGGGTCACATGTTTGCATTTTCAGCCACCTGCTGTGGGAACTTCTCCACAACCAGGCCATACTGTAATATTGATACATCACTGAACCTACTGTGGTAGTGAACATGTGATACATGAATTGCTGTAGTGTACAACATGTAGTAAGTAATACATCACTTGGTGGATCCTAAAGTGTGCTTCTTTGGCTCCCTTTTCTAGTATATACCTCCATAATTCTCCCACAGCTTCTCTTAGCTTCTCCAGTGTCTATGGGAATTACCCCACAACACCAAAAACATCCCTTATTTTTAGAATCTCCACAATATCAATTATTCACACACTCTCCCTACTTCACTGTAGCTTCACCACTACACCACAATAGGTCCCCCCTTGTATCTGAGTAGTAGTTTTGTATATATATATATAATATTATATAATATACCACTTTTTCATTCATTTGTGTGATGGGCCCTCCTCAAGGACTCTTTCAAAATGATGTAGGGTTTTTGCCCCTTTGATAGGCAAGTGTTCCATGGCATTCAAAACATGTTTAGGAATATATATGAAGAGATTCCCATTTTTATTTGACCCCCTGAAGCGCCCTACATCAATAGATATAGCATATATACAGTAAAATACAAAATATGTTCCCATGTGTTTATTTCTAGGTAGACAGACTTTGAAACATGATCCCTAGCATATATTAAACAGTAGGAACAATGTATCAGGATCCAAGGACCATACAACAAGATCTTTTTGCATAGTGTACCCCCCTCTCCTGATGGTTCACCTTTCGTGAAAATTCTTCCTGTAGGACCAGACCTCAAGGATAGTAGGGAGTCTGTTCCTATGCATATTTGGAGTATATATATCATATAGCCAGCCCAGGACACACAGGATCCTTCTACAGGAACAAAGCATAGACAATTGCGGTTTGGACATTTTTGATGTGTTTCAGTATCTTACCCTTATACACATGATCCAACCTGTTCATATATAATGAGAATAGCATAGATACTTGGTTTTTATGACTAATATCAGCTCACAATAGGCTGGAGGTTTGAGCTAGTATATATGCTTGCTATTTCTACTGATAAGGGGCCTATACCTTCAAAACATTGAATTTTTATAATCAGAAACATGCAGTACATTTAACATATATTCACTATCATATATGTAAATTCATAGAACAATCAAACAAGAATTGAGTGCTGAGGAAGTGAAATAGATAAGAAATTGAGTGTGGGAAACTTCAAAGACCCAAAACATCGAAAATGGTCAGTTGAAAGTTGAGCAATGGTAGGACTTTAATGCTGAGTCAACTCATATTTTCACTACATTGACATCTTCCTGTTTGATCCTTGCCATAGAAAGACTTAATATATGCACTAGAAGTTAAATATAAACAATGTGGATAGTTTGTGCAATGATAATGTGGTGCAAAACCTCAAAAGTGCGAAAATATGCAGTAGTATATCTGGTAATTAGAGAGACGTTGGGGAGGCGCGCACGCTATAAAGACAAGGTACGAATCTCAGTCTCTTCATAAGAACTCATATTAACAAATCTTGTACCTATAAAGACAAGGTACGACTACGGTCTCGTTAGTTAATTCTAACATTTGCGAAAAAAACGACGCTAACTCACATCTCAGTCTCTTCGTAAGAACTGAGATGTTACTGTGCTACTGTTGGTGCTTTTAAGGTAAGTACAATAGTAACGGGAAATATTGTCTAATATCATGACTTATTGCAGGGCACGAGCCAATGTCACAATGTCGCTCGTCTACACCCATTTGGCTTGTGCTCAGACCGTTCACTCTCCCGCTGGACTTATCTCAGATCCTTCGGTGTTCATCGTCTCGGATCGCTCGGATTGGTCGGACGACTCCAACAGTATAGTCAGGAGGAGATGTTGAACTCTACAGAAGGATTATGTTACTATTCTCATGCAGATATGTGATTTATAAACTATATATATCAATAGGAACAGGCACCCTTATAGAAGTATCCACAAGTCTCAGACATGTGCTTCGAAGTACTATCAAACTATATTGTACAGGGAACCCGTTGCAAACACATAGAGTAGATAAAACTAACTACACACTACATAAACCAATGATTTAAGGTTTCAGCCACACATATGTAGTAAACAGACAATGCTGGATCATGTGTTGAGCTCATTCAGTGCCAACTAAGTCCAACAACTCTACAATTCTGAAGGGCTGGAGCTGCAGGAAAAGTTTTCCCAGGGGGTGAACCACCAGGAGAGGGTAAGCACATGGCACCACAGGGACTGATCCTGTTGACCTATACTCCTGATATGTTGTGTATACTATTGAAGGGATGTTGGGGATCATATTTCCAAGTCTATATACCAAAAGCTCAAAAATGAGTAGCTATTTTTAATTTTATGCTGGTATAGCACAGAACATGATATAGGACACTCTAGGGGGTAAAGTGAGGGCTGGGATAGGTACATATATATTTATAAACATATTCTAAACACTCTAGAGTACTCCAATAAATGAGGGGCAAAAATGCAAAACAGTTTTTGATATGTTTTTATTAGGTTACACTCACAGAGGCTCTGTAGCAGGTATTGGTACAACAATAAAGAGAAAAAGTGGTTTATTATGTTCTATGATGTGTATATAACCTATACTACTACTTAACTAGAGGCTGTATCTAATTGTGGTGTGGTGGTGAGCTAGGAATTGATGGAGAGGGTGTGGGAAATGTTGATATTTGAGAGAATACATAAAATGGGCTATGTTTTGGATATTGTGGAGAAGTTCCCATGGTAGGTGGTTGAAAATGTGAACATGGGGTCTATAGCCTAGGTGTACTACTTTAGCATGATCTGATGCATCACTGAACATGCTAATGAACATAGTTATTGTAATACTCATGTCTTGTAGTAAGCAGACTTAATGCATTATACCTACAGGGACTGGTGGATATTTCTCCTTGGAAGTTGAGGGCACATACTCAGGTAAGGGGCACAGTGCATGAGCTGAAGCCAAGCCCTTTCGGATCTGCCCCTTGAACATGGTCTTAACAAAATCTCGAGGATCCCAGAAGTTAAAGTGACCATGGGGGCAGAAGTTGAAGTGACCCTGAGTATGTGCCTCGCCAATATCACAAGGGCGCTTCGGTTCGGGGTTCGGAACGGTTTGGGATGTTGGAACGGTTCGGGAGACGGGGGACCACGAACCTCATTCCGGTTCGGTCCGTTCAAAATTTGGAACCGTTAGGTCCGAACCACGGTTCAGGACCGGACTACGGCAGCACTACTTCGCACGATCTTTGAAACTTCCTTCAGTTTCCGCCATCGGTGAGCTCATTATTGTTATGGGTTCATCAATTTAACATGATAAAAGCCGTTATTTGGTGCATGTAAGTGAGATAGCGGATTCCCCAACTACTCTAAGTGCTGATAGCGAGTAGGTACCAGGTTGTCCATGTCATCACCGATTTGATTCAAATCGAGTGGGCATTATACATGTATTTGGGCACTGTTGCCTTTGTCGATGTCCTTATTGCGTCGTCGCTGTGTTGTCTCCTCGCTACGTCCCGTACTGGTTCTCGAGGTAAGATGCAGTCCGCACACTATCAGGTCTGAGATACTAACATTGTAGTACTAAGGACGGAATCATTCATACTAAAGCTCATGAGTTATGTCATTAATACAGGCTGTTTGACGAGGTATTTCTCCTTCCAGCCTACCCTATACCCTGACTCATATTTCGTGCAGCATGTGTTCAATGATAGCTATCATTACAGTGAGCTCATACCTCATTTTCTGACCATCTCCCCTCTAAACGTCTACAGTGCGCATGAAGCTGTCGAACTTTTGCTGCTTAAACGTATGGCCAAAGAATTCTCCGAGGATCACGCTGACTTCCCGTGTTAGTATATGTTAATTCGTACATCGCACTCCTGAACGCGCGATTCTACGTGCAGGCAGACAAATCCGAATTCCGCCACGGTGTCTACCACCCGAAGCTGCGCGTTAGGGCATCGCAGGCCCATGGTCTCTGGGCATCTCGGAAGAGTATGTTTAAACATCCCGAATGATGAAGTATTGCATATCACTCGACCTGTTCAGGCTGTCATGGTTAGCGGTTGCGCTACTGTCGACAGAATAGGACTGATGACACGCATTAGCCACAGCGGGCGATGGAGGTGACGATGGAGATGAATTCTCTCTCCTCAGTGTGATGGAACAATTTGCGTGGATTGTCTCCGTATCTTGCGAGATAAGCAGGACCCGCCAACTATGGCATGACATGGAGAGGCATCAGTTCACTCTTTCATCGAGTCAAGTACGTACAACTATTTCTTGGTGCACCCCTAGTGAACCTCAGCGGAATAAAAAGTTACCAAGTATGCTAGTGGCTCTATCGAATTTGCGATAATAAAATGCCGCGGGCGCTGCAGCCTTTTTGTTCTTGAACAAATCGTGCGCCCGGTTATACCAGGCCGTGGAGAGACGAGATCGGACATCCAAATCCATGATCTGAAGTAGTTAATCGCCGACCTCGGTAGCATCGCGCGAACCTTTTTCCCGAGTCTTAAGATCAAGTTTAGATCTTATGTCACAACTCCAAGTTTTAGCACCAAACACAGATACGAAAGTTTAATAAAGCGATGATCAGACTTATCCCAGGAAACTCAAAGTCGGCCGTATGCCATGAATACCTACTAGCTATCCTAAGTATGTGAGCTAACAGGATACCAGCCTATCGGCATCTTATCTCGGAGTTTGCGTACTGCAGCTCAAACAGCGACCGTATATAGCCTTCTACAGCCCGGTCCACATATCCAAAGTCTGGGAACGATGCTAACTACAAAATGGTCCCCATCACTAGCGGTGTATCCACAAAAAGATTGGGTTCCAAATTTTGGCATGTCCGATAAGCGGATGTTACGTATTTTTGAATTCTTTCTCAAAGTGCTGTTCATGGCACATGCCAATCATGATCGTCTTTCCGTTCCATCAAGGCCAAGTAGTTTTGCTGTGGACCAGTGCGCACAGGCGATCAGCAGGGCCAGATGGATTGTGGCAGGGATAATGACTGAGCGCTAATTTTTAGTATTCAAACAGTACAATTGGTATACAATGTATCCATGGAATTCTTTGCAGTAGCGAGGTCGGGTGGGGTACGTAGGGAATACTGTGAGTAACCAGACGGTATAAATACGAGCAGAAAGAAAAAATATGGGTGCGAGAAATAACATGTCAACGTCAAAGACAAGGGATCACAAGTCCCAGAAATATATCGTATCGTTTCACACCGACAGCAAGCGCGCCTGCGCCTTCAAATCCCGAAAACTACTTCCTCGTGGGAAATCCATCATCATACTCGACTTGCTGATCGACCGTAATCTGCACACCCAACCCCGTACGCGCACGGGGAATACCACTATCAATGTCCTCTCCAACAATTGGAAGTACAGCCTTGGTTTCCTCGCGAGGGGTGACACTGCTTTTGTCAGCGTCCCACTCTCCGCCCTCTTTACGGCCGGCCACGGCCACGGTGGCGTCACGCATATCACCGAGGGTGAAAGTGTGGTTACCGCCTCTTGGTCTATTCCCTGAGCCGGAGAGCGAGTGGGTGTTAGCTCCTGATGAGGAGGCAGCGTGGGAAGAGACAGAGAACGAGCCACCGTTGGCTAGGTCCCCTCTCACAGAGAGGATGATGCGCATAGACATCGTTGTCGTAAGCACAGCTGCCATGCTAGTGACAATTGTCTTGATAGGGTCGGTTGGACCCGTGGGCGTCATGATGAAGTAAAAGAGGACGTTGACGAGGTTTACAAGGAGAATGGCACCGTACAGGTTCAAGCCGTCACGAAGCATGAGACGCCAGTAGGATACAGGCTTGGTTTCGAGGGTTTTAATGCTGCGTAGAGCAGCGAGGACGAAGCTGGTGCCGTACAGCAAGGTCGGAGCTAGCCAGTAAATTCCAACCCAACTTGCGTTATTCAAGGGACCAGCGATGCATCCCTGACCATCTCTAAGATGAACAGAGCGGTAGAAGCCGCAGCAAATGGCTGTGACGACAATCTGCACGGCGTACAATCCCCACATGGTTGCGCGAACGTTTTGGACATGGTCGTAGATAGCCGATATGCGCATAACATGGACAGCGGATGCAACAGCAAGGAGTATCGCTGTACAAATTGGCTCGTAAGGCCAGAAGCTGACGCAGTCTTTGTCCTGTATGACTGTTGTACTAAAGAACATTACGCCTGTAATGCAGAGACGTTTCAGGTTAACGCCCGAGATCGTGCGATAAGACGGGGTTAGAGAAGGAAACGAACCTGTTACAACAAAATCTGCTAGGACCCAAAATTGCATAAAGTAGTACATGAACTTCAAAGCTGGCCATTTTGGCAGACGGCCCAGCTTGTAGGACCTGGGAGTGAGAACGAGAGCGTCCCAGGCCAAGACAGTGAGTGTGCAGACGAAGAAGTACTTTTGTGCAGACAGATGAGGCGGAAGGTCCAAGGAAGCAGGGAGACTCTCTGTCGAGTTCGACATTGTGGAGGGAGTAAAGGAGAAAAGGCGATGAGCGCTAGATATACATGTCCCAGCTAGCAGCTATTTTATTCGCAAGGGAGGCAGTTCTATCAACTACTCATTATGTCAGCAAAATCTGATCCCAAGATTCTGGTGCCAAGGGTCCTCCCACGGTGATTCGTAAAGTGGCCGTAACGGTAACGAACCCTTAGACGTTCCATCCGACGAACTCGCATAATATTTATGTCTTCTTCATTGTCCCCGCCATCGACGCCTACATTCGCTATCCCAGGTGATCAGCCAACGACGACCCAAAGTGCCAGCGCTGGAGGTAACCAACAGCCATCTACATCAACCACGCTATATCTGTATGTAGCCTGATCCCACATCGTCGCTATTTGGCTGACACAGGCTTCATCATCCAATGCACTGCTTATTCAACGTTTCATCTTGCAATTCCACAACGTTTTCTTCCTCGTGATCTTCTTTTGATCTTCTTATTTTCATTGTTTTCCTTGATTAAACGTACGGCTCCTCTAACAATGAATTCTACAACTAGCTTCACGTTCCTCGCTACCCTTTTCGTCCTCCTTCTCATATCAGCCTCTATCATATTCCGCTCCTTCCTCGTCCGCCGTCGCTTTCGTCGCCGTGTCGAGGATGCTCTCGCACAAGGAGTCTTTTTTGACCTACCACCCTCAGCACTCGGCCTTACTTCACGGTTCATTGGAGAGAAACCCAGCGTTCATGAAGCCTGGGTTGAACAGGATCTCCTACAGGAGAAAGCCCAGTGGCAGGCCATCATGGTTCGTTTCGAGCCTTTTAATTCATTTACAGGGCTTGACTGATACTTTATTTTAAATAGCCTGTCACTGCTGTTTTAACACACAGGGTCGAACCTGCTGCGGAGTCCCGATTACTTCATGAAGCTCCACAACAACAGCGACCCTCTTTCCTTTCGCGCTTCAAGCGTCACTCTGCATCCCCCGACTCACATCCAGCCATGACTATTCGAGATTCTACCTCCCCAGATGACACTGTCTCCGTGTGTGTGTTGATCTCAATGCCTCACCCAGATTCCCCGATGCGCTTTAAGCATTCATTAGAATATTCGGCCAAGTCGCAACTAATTGACGGCAAAGATCCGAACCTGGGCGTTACGGCAGGGAGGGCCAGCAGTGATGAGGAAGGCGTCCCAAACGTCGTCTTTGGCGTTGCCGAGCTTCCTGTGCTCGGTGGCTGGACAGAAGCAAAGATGGCGTAATATCTTCAGCTTTACACTTCCCTGACATGACAGACATGAATAGTGTGGTAATATCGAATGGTGTGAACCTTTTGACGTTTAACTCGTTTTGGCTATGCATCATACTGTATTCTTGCATTGTAACACACTTGCTACCACTTACCCACACACATCACTCCTAGTATGTATGTATAGGAACAACAGGAATGACTGGATTATTCTTTGCGGTTTCGCTACAGTATTGACATGAGGTCAACGACATGAAGGCATCCGTGCCTGTTGCAACCACCACCCTCGTATAGAACCCTAATACTTGAGTACTGTGGAAGTAAGCGTACGTACCTTTAGTGTACACACGGCCTGATACGGCAATATCATATCATGGTCTACCAAGTGATTATCTCCAGAACGCAGCTCTAGTTGTCACACATCCACGCCAAGGCGTCAGGAAAAGCATCTTCACCGTCGCATCGCATCGCATCGCCGCATCACCATCACCATCATACCAGATCCCTCCAACTCCTGCACTGTTCGAGTCTCCGATTATCTATTATGAATCATTAAGTTACATCAAGACCCCAGAGGTTAATAATATCTGTCAATCTTTGAATTGAAGGCGGCGAATCATTCACGCGCTGATCCTGTGTGATCCTCTGGGTTGATTTTGACGTCTCGACCTGCGATCGTCGCGACTCGTCGAAATGACTTCCTAGGTTAAACTGGACTTGAAACGAATGTCTTCCTTCTATATATGTGAGAGACTACAGCCAAACATCACACAATTGCAAGGCAAATCTTATGCCCTTACTACCGGTAAGCAACACCTGAAAGTGCAAAGGTGAAAATCCGACAAAAGGTCTATCAGTTCATCAGACGTGATGACCCTTTGCGTGCGCAGCCCCAGTCAAAGTCACCTCAGCGACATGTCGGTGAGAAAAATAGGACAAATGCACAACTCACCCCGGATTCAGAAGAGGTTGTCCTCGGCGCGCCGCCGGAAGGAGATAACCACGGTGAGACCGTAGACGTGTCGCACAATGATCGGCTGATTGCATGTGGAAAATTCGCAGAGTTCATAAAGTATTCTTACAGGATGGGATGTAGCCTATGGGATACTTTTGAGTTATAAATGTTGTAAGTAGAGTGCTAGGCAGATTTTTGTGTGACTGCAATTTTAACAGTCGTTCCTTCTTTCATGACCGGATCCAACGATGCTGGCTGCGTATAAAATCTGGAAAATGGCTAAGACAAGTGGTGGACTGGACCGTCGAATGTGTTCAACACTACGCTGGACAGAATAAGGAGACGCCATATGGGCAACACGAGCGTTGCAGTAACATGCAGACTTCAAATGCAATGTCCAAGCACGTGCGCCGGGCCGTCACGCAGCGACCAGCCTCAGCCTTTCCTTTCCTGCTTTTCAACTTTTATCGCGACATCACTACAAACTGCAATCACCAGGCCTGCTGCCTTCCTGCCCTTTCATCCCATCTGAGTGAGTTTCTTTCTTGATCGTGCTGAATCTAAGTGCTAGACCCCCTGACAGGTCTCCGATTTAGTGTGTGGTGTTCTAGGGTTACTACTCCATGATGCATCTGTAGATGCAGCACCAGATATTTCTGAAGGTCTCTCCTTGCTGCAGCACAGAGGACAGGATGCATGTGGCATCGTGACTTGTGGACCCAAGGGCCGATTCTTTCAATGCAAAGCCAACGGCATGGTCCGGGATGTCTTAGATGAGAAGGCCATCGCAAGATTGATCGGAGGTATGGGTGTTGGCCATGGTAAGCCTTTGCAGCAACGTGATCCCGCCAACGATTATCATAATACATTGTAGTTCGTTATCCAACTGCTGGTAGCTCGGACCACGCCGAGGCACAACCGTTCTACGTCAATTCACCGTATGGTATCGTATTTGCCCATGTGAGCCTGTCTTCGAGACTTCTCCCTCAGAGTCGACTGAAGGTGATGCTTAGAACGGGAACCTCATAGACAGTCCTTCACTCTTGCAATATATGGACGCCACCGCACATAGACACATAAACACTTCGTCTGATTCCGAGCTTCTACTTAACCTTTTTGCCAACAATCTCCAGAAGACAGGAAAATTTCGTATCAACGAAGATGACATTTTCACTGCCATAGGAGGACTTATGAGGCAATGCACAGGAGCATATGCGTGTGTTGCAATGCTTGCTGGCTTCGGGATCATTGCATTCAGAGATCCAAATGGCATCAGACCAGTCGGGATGGCTTCCAGAAGGGTCAACACTGGAAGAGACTACCTCTTTGCAAGCGAGAGCATTGTCGCTGATGCTTTAGGCTTTAGCGAATGGGAGGATGTGAAGCCCGGTCAGCCCTTGTTCCCACCATCAGCTACATCTACTGATTCGTCATGTCGGTGGTAGGTGAAGCAGTGATCATCACTCGGTCAGGGGTTTCCAGGAAACAAGTTGCAGCTCATGCGATCTTTGCACCAGATATTTTTGAATTTGTTTACTTCGCTCGCCCCGATTCCGTGCTTGACGGCATCAGTGTTTACCGCAGTCGGATGGCCATGGGTGACGCGCTTGCCGTTGAAGTTGACAAGGTTTTGAAGGAACATGGCATCACAGTGGATGTCGTCATCCCAGTTAGTGGTTTCCGCCGTTCTACAGTTGTTTATTTTGAGATGTTTTGCAGGTTCCTGACACGTCTCGCGTTGCAGCTTTGAATCTTGCTCAGAAGCTCGGCTTGCCTTACCGAGAGGGCTTCATCAAGAACCGCTATGTTGGCAGAACATTCATTATGCCAGGTCAACAAATGAGGTAATACATATTGGTTACCATGAACATGAGTGATGCCAAGACTTTCTACAGACGAAGGAATGTCAGGAGGAAATTGAACGCCATGGCCTTGGAGTTTTCTGGGAAGAATGTTCTCCTTGTTGATGGTAAATTCAAAACAGCTGGATCCAATCATCTCGTGACACGTTCCAGATTCCATCGTTCGCGGGACCACCTCAGAAGAGATTATCCAGATGGCAAAGGATGTCGGCGCCAAAAAGGTCATCGTTGCGAGCTGCGCCCCACCTATACGGTAACCCCTACCAATAAACGTATGCCAAATGAGTCTGACAAAACTTTAGGCACTCGAATGTCTATGGCATTGATATGCCATCAAGGACAGAGCTCGTTGCATACGGGCGCACCACTGAAGAGATAGCGGAGGCCATTGGCGCAGATCTTGTCGTGTTCCAGACTCTTCCCGATCTCATCGCATCCGTGCGACAGTTCAACCCTTCTATTTCAACGTTCGATTGTTCCGTATTCACAGGAGAGTACGTCACCGGTGGGGTCAGTGAGGAGTATTTGCACCGATTGGAGTCGCTCCGTGCGGACAACGTCAAGAATAAGGTGGCTGTGCGCTCACAGGAAGGCCAAAGTGAGGGCAGTAGGGTCAATGGAGTCCACAGACGGGAGAACATAGTAGCGTCTGGCGGTCCAGTTAATGGCGCGGATGACACAGTTGGATTGCACAACACCTGGAATATTAGTTGACGGTTACCTGGTTTCTGTTTCGTCCGTAGACACCAAGTAGATATATATCATAATTTCTTGATATCTCCTGTCTCATAGATATATAGATAAATAGACAAATAGACTTCGTGGCCTAGAAAAAACTCGAGGAGCATTGCCGAGGGGATGTGGGTCTAGCAGATGATGATGTGAACAACAATATCGTCAATGGGGATAGCGATGGATAGCAAATGGTAGACACGCTCGGCATACACCACTCAGATAGTTGTACAACAGTGCATAGCATAATAGATAATGGCCCTGAAAAACACAATACAAGGGCTAAATAATATCATTGAGTAGAACGTATGCGATCGGGTGAGTGGCCCAATTTAGAGGTTACCGGGTCGGCATGATACGTGCGTTACTGGTTTGTCCTGGAAGCTGGGAAAGGGTGCGGTGCTTTGGCATGAACAAGGAGGACATAGGGTCCTTCTTGTTTATTGGAGCCTTAGACAGCCGCTGTTCTCCTGTGGATGGCGGTGGTTGTGCTGTCGGTAAAGGTTTCGGTGAACCAGCAGAAGGAGGAGATGCAGCTGATTTCCGAGGAGTAGCGGGGGCCGAGCCTGATGACGTGGGAGGTCGGCCAGATGACTGAGACGGTGCGGGTATGGTAGACGGTCGCTTGTGGGTGACGGTCTTGACAGTGACCATGCTCTTGGTTGGCTCGGAAGGCCCAGGTGCTGCGGGCTTTAGACCAGGTGAACTATGCAGCGTGCGGTGTCGCTTAGGAGGAAGGACGCGAGCGGTGTACATAGAGCTACGAAACTTGGTGGCCTCATTCTTTGTTTTCTGAAAGAGTGTCTTGGGTTGACTTGATGCTCCCCCTTGACACGCAACAGTCAATACATAACCATTAGAAGGAGCTCACGAAATTCGACGTACACCCTCGAGCACGTTTCGGGGGAGGTAGGCGATCGGTGATCTTAACCTCGCGTTCCCTCTTCCGTTCATCCGCTTCCATACGCTGACTGCGGAGACGAGAACCCACTAGTTCAAGCCGTTTGGCCTCCGCCTCTCGTAATAGCTGTCCAGACCTTTGTCAAGAAGTGTCCAAGAATTCAAGCGAAATCTTACAAAAAATTGCTCGCGCCACGATTCGGGAGCCTCAGAGCCTTCTTGCAAATACTGTTCGGCTAAGAGTGGAAACGTTCTCCAACACAATCGTTGCCATATTTCTTTGGTAATGTCAGAGAGTAGTGGAGAGATTGTTGAATATATTGGGCACACCAGAGGTATCATTCTCAAGGTACTGCAAGAGGTGGATCAGGAATCAAAGCATGATAGAAGGAGATGGGACGAACAGGTGACGATTGTTCTAGACGAAGAAGGGTATCTGCAGAGCAACATTCCAACACCGGCTTAATCACCTCATACCGTATAGCATCGTCTCCCAAACTGCTTATAGCTAGACCAATAACCTGCATAAGTCTCGGACAAGAAGGTCTGACATCTTCGGTACGCACAATCTGTGTATGTGGAGAGGACTGTATATGTCGATCATCTCAGCATACGACCACACACAGTCGATAGACAACTCACCACGTTGACAATATGTAACCAACGTGGGCAAACGGCGAGACTGGCCCTCAGACTCGGACAGCATCAGAAAGAAAGGTAACCTGCTGGACAGATAAGCAAGGAAATATAGACGGTATGCAAGTCAGTGAATTAGTTGAGTTCAGCCTTGACCGTCGCTTTATGAGTACTGCCTCAGGCCACAGGGCCCCACGCCTCAGTTTGTGGCTTTACCCGGTTTAGATATTATGAGCCCCTTGCAATTGTTCAATTGACATACACGGTGCAAGGATAGTGGACTCGGACATGTCCAATGATTGTCCACCATCAATATTGCGGGGCCACTACTTCTACACTAGTAATGATACGTATGATTTATTATAGTGGACTTGTAAATTAAGTATCAAAATCAAGGTAAGATAGACTGCAGTCATACTTCGCTTGATCATGTGATCAGATTGTGACAATTTCGTGACAAAAGTGCCAGAATTGCATCTCAACCTTCAAATTGTCTTTGTTCGCCAAATTAAAACCAAGGAAAGTTGACTTAAGTATACCCCCAGAGGACCTAGGTTTCAGAATTACAATACAGCTTAAACTAGGAGTAGAGATAGCTTTTTCGTACTCGGAACATGATCATTGTGCTTTGTCAGCTACTCAATGATCCGCTTCAGCCAACAACGGAAATACACTAGTGGTACTCAGAATAAATCTTGAAGCTCAGCTACTCTAACAAAACACAGCCATGCGATACCCCGCAATTGAAAGTCAGTCTGGCATCGCATGTCAGAGTTCAGAAACACATGCCTGCTGTTCATCAACATGCTCGCCAGTCTGCACGACTTCAAGCTAGTGATGTGCACGGCCCGGCTTCAAGCCCTGGGCCGGCCCAAGCCGGGCCTAAATAGGCCGAGCCGAGCCCAAGCCTAGGTGACGGCCTGCCCAAGGCTTGGGCCTGGGCTTCAATTTTGGAAAGCCTAAGCTGGCGGCTCAAGCCGCGGCTTGCTTGCTACTGCCACAACTTGCCCAGATCATAGATTTGGACGAGAGAATTCGAACCCAAGCTCACGACTGTCAGGCTATATTTGCACCATCTATTGGCACTGGTTTTGTGCCCACTTCACATGGTAGTTCGTGTTCCCACATATTTGCACATATTCAATTTACCTTCACAGTTATGACCAGCGCATCTCGCTGTCACGCACCAAAGTGTTTGGTAGCGAGAACATGGCTTTTTCATTTTAATATTCATTTCCCATATCACTCCTTACGTCTATCTTCTTTCATTTTCCCAACTTCACG
>QFEN01000438.1:29289-41773 GCA_003316125.1 Auricularia polytricha
GACTTACTATCACTCTTTTTTGATATCATTAAAATCAATTTACAGAGATATGGTATTGCGCCTCCCACAGAAGCAGAAGTGGCTCCGGCTATGTAACATACGAGTGGCAACGAGGCCGCCATGTCCCATTACCAACCCTCAAAATCCCTCACCTACTACGCACGTGTTGCACAAGCTCAGATGCAGTACAGAAATTTACACCGTATTTCATGGTGGGAGGGTGCGGCTGCCTGTTTGGGGCTTGGAGATGGGTTTCTGTTCTGTGTGTTTCGCTGGGTATCTGTGTATGTATGTACTTGCTTGTATCTGCGCGCTTACTTGTTCACATCACCATTGCAGAAATTCAGCGCACAGGCCGTGGCTTGCTTGGGCCCAAGCCCTGGCTTTGGGCCGGCTTGGGCTCACGGCTCAGGCTTGAATTCTGGCAGGCCTGAGCCCCCTCCAGGCCAAGCCTAAGCCGGGGCTTTGAGCCCAAGTCGGGCCGGAACATCACTACTTCAAGCCAACACCCATTTGCGCTCAAGAGGAATGGACCCCCCCCCTCCATCCACCTCAAATTTCCAATCTGTCTCAAGTGATCATGGACCCAGGATCACAGTTCAGTGGGGGAAAGAAGATGCTCTTTCTGATATCCTTGTTGATCACATAACATCTCACCCAGCTGATAGTTGTATTCTGTTTTATTCTGAGGGCAAAAAAATGGCCATTACTGATGGTGACCAGGCATCAGGCAAGGACAAGAGCAACATCTACGCTGTCCTTGCCAAACTCATATTCGCAAATCATGCCAAATATGGCGCCAGATACCAGCGGAACCCAAAGAAATTTTGTGATTCAGTCACAAACCACATTGTGGGGTACATAGTCTCCTATTTATACTTACATATGTATGCTGATAAACACCTAAAATCTCAGTCTCAAAGCTAGGTGCAAGAAACTCAAGGCTAGATTAGGCGCCACTGGTGCTGGTGTACTGCCTGGTGATAAGCCAAATCTATTGTGTGAGTCCTTTGTCGCTGATTTGTTATCTTCATCTAACTGTACTTTGTAGTTGAAATATGCGCTGAATGGAAGTGGTTTGCGGACCTTGACGCAATCTGGCATTCAAACCCTGCATTCACAGTGATGTCACACTCATCGAGGCCAGGCGTTGATCATGCTGGTCAGATGTACTTACTTGTGCAACCATCACGTGGTACAGCTGCCGGTGGGACCTCAAGGTATGTACAAGGTGCTGCTCATGTTCAGCCTCAGCCTCAGCCTTCTTGCAGTGCAAGTGCTCAGTCCTTCTGTGGCAATCCTCTAATTGACCCGTGTCTTCTCCAGTCTTTGCCTGCTCTCCCTGATACTCCTTCGCCTGCTTTCCCTGGTGTTCCTGCTGCTTCCACTCCGCCCAATAATTTTCCTAACACTTCTGCTGCTCACTATGCTCCCACTCCTCCTCATGACCCTCCTCAGGTCCACCTTCACGGCCTCTCTCACACCAATAATGACTCACACTGATCCGATCCTTTTGCTTCCCCCCTTGGTGACGCACTGGACCACCTGCAGGACGACAACATGATGGAGGAGGAGGAGAATGGCGGCAACGACAGAATGCAGGATGATGCCAGCCCCCTGAAAGCTGTGGGAAAAAAACAGTGAATTTTTGCATTGCCCTCACCCTCTCCCCCTCCTGACCCAGAGCCTTTCCACATGCCCGCAAAGGCACCTACCAATGCCTACCACAGTTGTGCAGCATTCGGTCAGCAGCCCAACAGTTGCAGGGGGCAACACAAACCTCGGTCGATATCACACAATTTGTTGAGCCCTTTGTCCACGACTCGTAACACGACCCCGTCATCTTCAACCCCACAGACATCAGTATCAGCCCAACTGGATGGCGGCAAGAAGAAAAAGAAAGCTAAGTCTGATGTGCAGGATCAGGTGGACAATTTGACAGAGGAAATTGAGAGCATGCAATCCAATGTTATGTCCCTTCAGGACTCTAAGCATCAGCGGTTTATTGTGAAGCTTGAGGCAAAGAGCGAAAATCAGAGCGAGACCAAGAAATACAATTGGCTTTGCGATACACGCACACATGAGACGTCTCAAGCTGTTCTCATCCATCAGCAAGAGCAGGAGAATAGAGCTGCTGAAATTTGCCTTCGCAAAGTCAACATTCGAGTGCACGAGGCACATTCTGCAGTTCTCGACAAGGAGGTGGAGACTTTGCATCTGTCGATTCAGTACCAGCAACTGATGCAGGGTAGTAGTGGGAGTACCTGAGTATTTTGTCATCATCATCTCGTCGTCCTTGTCTCGTCATCCTTGTCTCATCACCATTGTCTCGCTGTCATTGTCTCCTTACTTGTTGTCATCATCATGATTTGTCATTGTCATCTTGCTGTCTTTGTTGTGTCATTGTCCTGTTGTCATTTTACATATGTTACATACATCTTTATTTACAAGTGTACTACTGGTAGTACTTAAATATGAGCATGGTTCACCCTTCCCTTCGCTGTGCATTGATTGAGGACTGTCAAAAAGCTGATCCATCAGCTTTGCACGAGTGATCTGACCAGGAGTTCCTTCATATGACCTGTCACCCACTACATCACCACCATCTGGACCCTCAACATCTTGAGGGATGAAATCTTGACCCTCTGTACAAGCCCACTTTAGAGTACTCTGGTATGTTCCATCCTGCTTGCGACAATGAGTTTCAAAGCGAATGATGATGTTGTGGAGGATGATGCAACACTTGATCCACTGCATGCAAAAATTCAGATCATTTTCTTTATGAATCTTGAACCGCAGCTCTTGAAGAGACTGGAACCACCCCTTTAAAGTAGAAAACATGTGTTCAACACGTACATGAATCTAAATAGATTTAAATTGTTTGAAAAGCTGCCATAAAACAAAAAATACCTTAGATAGATGATAATTGAATGTCTTCTGGTCTTTTGTCAACTGTCCATTGCATGGTTTCTTGAAAGGGGCAATACACCATGGCTCCAATGGATATGCACTATCTGCCCAAACCCAGTGGCCATCAGGAAGAAGATCATTGTGCTCTTCATAGAGGCGAGTGGATTGAAAGGCAAATGCATCATGGACACTCCCTGGATGTCCAAGAGAATAATCCACCATCAAGAGATTGTGGGGCATAATAACTGCCTAGAATTAAATTAAATTATCTGCAAAAAAAATAAATAAGAAAAAGCACATTGCCTGACAACCAAGTGAATAATTGGATTTCCTATCAAAAAACACCTCCCCATAATAGCCAGGTTTGGTGAAAAGTTCAATTGTCGAGCCATCAATGGCTAGATAACCACCCCTCCACTCTGGACATGTTTTTACCTCAGCAAATTTCCAAGCAAGGTGGGCATCCTCAGAATTATCTTCTGGAAATGAAATAAACTGATCGTGCACTTTGATCAGTGCAACCATCACATGGTTAGTGAAATTGACCACAGACCCGACACTCACACCTGCCCATTGAGCAACATCCTCGACAGTAATTGCATTGCCATAATGGCCAGCATGATTGAGAAAGATGGCAAGCTGGATGGAGACAGGGAGCTGAGGATTGTTGGAGTTGTTCTGAAAGATAGGGCAATCAGAGATATCATCAAGGATATCATTGAAGATCTCTGGATTGACATGAAATTTCTGCCAAAACAATTCAGGGTGATGTTCCTCATGGTGAACTAGCATGTGAAGCTGAGGAGCTCATGGTGGAGGCTCATCAGGCTTGTGGATTACACGTGCCCTCTGAACCTCGTCATGCAAAGCATTGATGGTGTGTTGGAGCCTATTGTAATGGACTGCAATCTCATCTTCATCACTGGACAAATCAGAGGAGCCAGAAAGGCCAGAGAGAGAGAACATTGAGGAGGGTGGGGTTGGGGAGCTGACAGACATATTGGTGTCTTCATCATTGGTAGAAAGTGAGTCTGTGTCTGACTCAGAGTCGGTATCAGAGTCCAAGTCAGACAAATCATCTAGCAGTTCATTCTGGAATTGTAATTTTGCTAGTGCAAGGGCAGCCTTGTTAATAGAGCTGAGGAGATCTTTCCGCGCAGATGTGCGAGGCATACTGAGGTGGGACTCGAGGGGATCAAAACTCCTATCCATTCGGTGCATATGTGATGTTGAATGTAGTGGAGTTTTAATGTTCGGAAATTTCCAAAGTTTCGTCTTGCACTGAGCACATTGGTATTGTTGACCTCACATCCTCGATGCTCACCTGCAGTACTGAGCTGGACATCATGATTCAAGTTTCCAGGTGCCATCCACCCAAAGTAAGTGATTTTTATGCATATTGCAAGTTGTAGCTAACATATACCCTTATCTTACAGGAAATCTATTCTAATCCAGGTTCCACGCACATCCCACCTGATCAACACCTTATCTTTATCGGTGAGCCACTCATCCGCCCATCACCTGGTATTGTCGACAACTATGACAAATTATATCCTTCACAGTGGTGGGAAGACCCAAGCATGTACATCAGATCCTCAGAGGCTGACAACAAAGAGGCAGTTTGCACCACCCAGCACCACCCTTATGTGAACCGTCAGTCCCTCTCAGGCTGTGCGTGAGCTCGTATTTTGACCTGCTTACCCGACACTGATGTTTTCCATGACTGTGCCCACTCTCAGTCCGTCTCACCCTCCTTGCCCCAGCACTTATTTTGTTCTGTCTAGTACTCGCTACCTATGGCTGATTTCTCCTTGTGGAGTGGTTTGTTTTACAATTTTATTAATGCTATCATTTGCAATCCAAAGTCTATTGGATCTACCCGTTGTGAATCTATGCCCTGGCTACTTTTTCTACTCTAAAGTATTGACTTTCCCCTATGTATAACACTTTGAAAATCCTAAGTGTTTGAATGTCCGACTTTGTGCCGACGTGCACTGAGCATGATTCAACTGTTCTTAGGAAATTTTTTTGAAGCTTTAGCCGAGAGTTTGAAGCATTTAAGTGAGTTTTGAAAGCTTTCAAGATTTATCCTGAGTACCACTACTATGTATCTCTCCACTATGCCGAAATGAAAATTGTTCAATGTTGCAAACCTCGGAAGTTGGGCAAAGTCACTTGGTCACTCAGGAAACAAAGAAAATGTAAGAAAACCTATAATTTAAAGCAGCCTACAGAAATACTAACACAATGGCCACAGGAAATCCCAATGACAATCAACATGTCCAAGTCTCCTCCATCCAGTCTGAAAAAGAAAAGCAGGAGAGTAACAATTACTACATTATTGGATCTTCCTCCCTTTGTGCTACTAATAATAAAGCCATCTCCACTTTGTGAGTCCAAGCCCAAGCATCCAAGTCCAAGTCAATGTGTCATGGAAGAAGCTTCTCCCCCAGATCCAAACATAGATATGGCTAGTGCCAGGATAGATAATGTAACAGGGTTCTACAAACCCTCACCCACTGTTGAGGAGGCACACTTAGCCTTCAATGACATCAAGAGTATTCTTAGACCACCAAAAAAGACTGCTGGCTACCAAGACCCTGAGCTTGACTCAGTCTTTTGTTGCTGACTCAAAGGAATGAAGCAATTCTTATGGGTCTATATTGACCCTCAGTCTTCAGCATATGGAAAGTGGACAATGGCATCATTGCTTACTGCCAAGGCTCTAGAATGGAAGCCCGCACACTCACGAATACTCTGTGAATGAGTACATGCCTTCATTGCAGATCATGAGGACCTCCCATTTAATATCTACAGGATGTGGAACAAGTCATTACTTGACAAAGGCGAGGATCTCGCACAGGAAATACACATGCATCTGCAAGGAATTGGAAAGTATGTGAAGGCTATGGACCTTGTTGACTTCCTCAATACACCAGAAATATGAAAGTGGAGTGGACTCACAAAGTGAATTCATCCTGTGACTGCACAGTGATGGATTAAAAAGCTCGAGTACCGCTGGACAAAAGACCCAAAAGGTCAATTTGTCGACAGTCATGAAAGAGATGATGTTGTGGCTTACTGGCAGGAAATTTTCTTGCCTGCATGGGCAGCAATCAAGGAGAAGACTTGAGATTGGACTTGTCACACGAGAGACAGAGATTACCCTCATCCATCGCTACAGGAACAGAAGACAGTTGTATGGTGGCATGATGAGTCCACATTCTATGCAAATGATTGTCGCAAAACACAATGGGTCCATAAAAGTGAAACAGCTGTGCCCTATGCAAAGGGGGAGGGACCATCACAGATGGTTGCAGATCTTGTTTCCGCTGATTATGGGTGGTTGCGGTCACCCGACAAAAAAGAGGAGGCTTGTGTCTTCTTCAAAGCAGGAAAAAATCGTGAAGGGTATTTCACAAACCAGGACATCCTTGAGCAAGCTGGAAGATCAATGGATATTCTAGAGAAGTACTACACCAATGAAAACCACGTCCTCATATTCAACAATACAACAACACACCTAAAACGTGCAGATGGAGCTCTCTCTGCAAGAATCATGCCAAAGGGAACATCAAAGACAGAAACCAATTGGGGTGTGGAGGTTAATATTCGAGATGCAGCTGGCAAACACATTTACAGTGCAGACGGCAAGTTGTTGAAAGGAAAAATTCAAATGGCTGATGCAACATTCACAGATGGATCAAACCAGTCACTCTATTTTGGTGAAGATGCTGGACCCAAAGCAGGTCTTTTGAAAGGGATGACTGTAATCTTGCACGAGCAAGGCCTCATTCAGGAGTCAAAGCTGTGGGCACAGTGCAAGGACTTCAAGTGTGTGAAGGGAGCAACAAATTGCTGTTGTCGTCGGGTGCTATATAATCAGCCAGATTTTGTTGCCATCAAGTCAAATCTAGAAAGGATATGCAAAGCAAAAGGATTTTCAGTATTATTCCTCCCAAAGTTTCATTGTGAACTTAACTTCATTGAACAGTGCTGGGGATATGCAAAAAGAATTTATCATTAATATCCCACATCATTGAAAGAAGTAGACCTTGAATGGAATGTTCTTTCAGCTCTCAAATCAGTGCTGCTTGACAGTATGCACCAGTGTGTTAATTGTTGAAATCTTACATCCAAATTTTCACACCACTCAGGTTTTCAACATGAGCCTGCCAGTTCATGGATGCATATCACAAAGGACTGAATGGGAAGCAAGCTGTGTGGGCTTCAAAGAAGTACAGAGGCCACTGAGTACTGCCAGATAGTATTTTGCAAGATCTTGATGGAGCTCATGTATAGTGTGATTGTCAATAGCAAAATGTAACATAGTGTCACAGTCGGTCACCACCAAAGTCACACCACATGATCAAGTGAGGTATGACTGCAGTCTATCTTAGGTACCTACTAACTTTTACTTAAAGTCTGTTTGGAATATATGAACATTTGGCCAACCAGATTCCCATTTATGGTTTTACCTGCCAAGTGTAAATTTTGTCAAACAAAATTGCAATGGGCAGATACAACGAGAATGTGGTCAAATTCTGGGATGGCCAGATAGGCAAGTTGATTACCACACTCAAACACAATCACTTAACTTGAGAATTTTACATCCAACTTTGCTTTGTTATGATTTGTCTAGATGTCACACTCATCTTTCATAAGGATATTGCACTCACCACTAATACCTGTTGTCAATGCCATGAATCCTGATGACCCTAGCTGCAAAATCAACTCATAGACCCACTTAAGAGCCAGTTTGGCAACAAGATGTTGGCCAACATTTGCCAAATGTCATGTGAGAGGTTTTCGGCTCGAAGCGTGCTACATGTCAGACTTCAAATTTGACATCTCATACTTGTACCATGAATTTCCACCTTATTTATTGTCATCATCGCCACAGAATCTGTACTAGTGTTATTGCTCTCACTGCCATCTGTGCCAACTTTGCAATAGTTCTCATAGCTCAACCTGAGACAACACAACAGGCCAACAACACAAAGGCACATTGGCAAGAATTGAAGGTGGATGTCCTACTTCAACACTTGATTGTGAATTGGACAGCGGGTGGTGATGGTGGAAACTTCCCAATGCCTACCTTCAACAGTGCAGCCGCTGCTATCAACACTAACAAGGTGATTCAAACAATAGGCCCACAAAAGATGGGCAAGATGGCAAAGACAAAGTGGGCCTTGGTATGTACATGATCTTATCTTGATTGGCCATGGGTTGACAAGATCCTTAGCTCAAAAAAACCTTCAATCAAATGAAGATATACTGCAATGTATCTGGATTCCACTGGGACAATGTGTGAGGAGCTGGAATTGAGGGTGTTGCTGCTGCCAGTGTCTGGGATGCTTATGTTGCTCCAAAGGTATGTTGTCATGGTGCAGTGTGTTGTGACATTGACTGATATTGAATTAGTCACGAGCTACAATATGCACCCTTTGCAACAAAGGGTGGTCTTGGTACAACAACATGCAGACTATCTTGGGCGAGAACAGTGGTGCTTGTAGACAGCACTCTTTCCACCCTGGTACTGCAGCCCCTGCCTCCATCAATATAGATGATGTGCTCGAGGGTGCTGATGAGAGCCCTGACCTTCTTGATATGGATGTAGACCCTAGTGCTGCTGGCCCTAGCAATGTGCCAGACATGAGCACTGACCTGATGATGCCACCTAGTGCCCTGTTCCGTGGGACCTCCACTACTACTGCTGGCTCCCAGTCCAGTAAATGCTTGTGTACCAACACCCTGCTTGACTCCCTGGAGACATCATCTTATCATTCTGATGCTCCCATGTCCAGCTACACTGATAGTCGCCAGTCATCATCTCTCCCCCTTTCGTCAATGTTGGTGCCATCATCCCAGTTGCCAGCCTGCAAGAAGGCCTGGGCGTAGGCACATGGCAGCGTGCAGATGGGGATGAGTAGCACTGCTAAGATTACTCTAGCAGCTGCTGTCATGAACATGCAAGGTACTATTAATCACCTCACCGACATTATTAAGAAAAATTTGGCCGCTCTGCCTGAGCCAGCATCAGTTATTGCCACTGTACCAACCATGATTGCTTGTGGCCTGGTAATTATGTGTGGTGCAGATGGAGACCTGTCAGTTGCTCAGAGAGCCAACCTCTTGCAGATATTTTCCCATTTAGGAGGTGAGAACAATCTCACCGTTTACATTGCACTGGAAGATGACTTTGAGATGCGCCATGCATTTATCTTGAGGCTCATTGGGTCTGTGTAGTAGAACTATCATACTGCTTTTATCACTGCTTGTTACATTTCTAGTACTAACATGTAGTATTCATTTCATGTATTGCAATCCCATATTGCTCGTGTTTCATATCATGTGCAATATCAATGAATTTTCTGAGTCTGATACATTGTACAAGTTCAACTACATACATAGTAAGAATTAGCCCAGTCCACCCTCATCCTCCTCTGAGATACCTTGGTCTGATAGATCATTGTCGTCATTTTTGTCTCTGAGAGCACGCCTTTCTTGCAAAATATGTTGATAATACACCCACATTGCTTCGGCAATGCAATCACGCATCAAATGCAGATGATTTTGCACAGCTGCATAATTTTATGCTTGTGTGCACTCCCAGTTTGTAGTGCATGCATCATCAAGCAAATAGTCTGCATCAGGCAGTCTATCTTCTGTGGGATCATGAAAGTGGATGAAATTGTGAATTCTGCACAATGCAGCTGGAATCTGTGCTTGTATACCCATAGTATATGATGGCAATAGAAGGAGGATTCGAAAACATCATTTCAAGACACTGAATATTCGCTCAATGACATTTCAAGCTGATGCATGACAGAGGTTAAATAATTCTTCTTTTGTAGTTGGCCTGCAGAAAATCAGTGTGTAGTGGTAAGAATAATGCCAGTACACTCACCGTACACTTGCATGGCCTCATTCTGCAAGGTGGTAGCACACATTATGGTAAGGGATGAGTAGTTTGGGCCGCAGAGAGAAACCTGCATCTGCAAGGAAGTATTTCCCTGCAGGAATGTGAAGATCATGATGGATATGACTCCCATCAATAGCCCTAATGGTATCCTTGAAAAACGGCCAAAGCTTAGGGTTACAGCAAATTTTATTGGGAATAGAGGCATCTGGCAACTGAACATATCTTGTATAGAAGGGGGAGGATGAGAAGATAGTGAGAATTTTGTGAAAATAACTACATAGAACATATAATGAGTCACATTATAATACCAACAACTATTAGCACACACTTATCAAGAAATCATATCATTTGAGCGTTGAAATATTTCACCAATGTGCCTGATAGACAAGCCCGTGACAGCAGTATACAAGAAAATTGCAAGTTGTTCCTCTAGTGAAACAAACTTGGAGTTGGTGTGTCTGAGAACATGAAGCTCAGAGATAAGTGTTGCAAAGATGTGTGTGTGCACACTAAGTTCACACCATATTTGTTCTGGGTGACCAGACAATAACTCCATGACCCATGCTTTGCCAAAGAGAGCAGAGGTATGATATGGCTCTGGATCCTTCGAATACATATATTATGAGACACTGGCTGTAGCACTGATTAAGATACTGATTAACAGAATTGAGTATTGGATGAGGCGTTGTCAAGCTTCTGGGTGTCGGGGCACAAAATGCGGGATTTCCAATCGTCAATCCATTGTAGCAGGGACTCTGGATCAATCCAAGGATGGCCACCTATGTAGATAACAGTCCTTGAGCATAGTATTGGAGTTGGTCCAAATGTGGTTATGCCATTCAAGCTCTGACCTTCAGCAAAATCCAAGCCAACAACTTCTGACCTGATATTTGGCAACTGTTGGCCAACATCTTGTTGCTGAACTGGCTCTAATCCAACAGATGACAACATTGCTGTCAGTGGAGATTTTAATGGTAGCACTGCAGTTGGCAACATAGATGATATGGAGAGGTGGATTCTGAAGGTGTTCCTTGGTGCCTCAAAAACCATTTTGCTCTATGCACAATCATACTATGACAAGGAACCATATCACACCTCTATTCTCACAGGAATGGGTTGGGTCAATGAGTTATTTATAGGACATCTGGATTGTATACAATGTGAACTTGGTGTATGCCATCACATATTGTATGTACTATTGTCTCTACTTCATGATTCAGTGTGCCATGATTCTAAATTTTTATCACTCAAGGAGCAGCTTGTAATCTTTTGTATGCTATTGTAACAGGGCTCTCTACTTGTCACCTTGGCAAATGGTTTCAATGCTCCAATAAAACAATATTGAAGTACACTAATCCTGGTTTCGTGTCAACAAACACTGAATTTCTCAAGGTATTTCAATGCATACTCAATGCATTCATGTCTTCCCCTATCCATCAGTCATATGTTCAGCTACCTGGTGCAGATGACTCAACCCCTCTCAAGATTCTTCAAAACTCGAAATACTATCCCTACTTCACTGACACCATTGGCACTATTGATGGTAGGGATCTGCATGGGTATGGGTACCACTGGAGTACAGGTATGGGTTGGGATTCTGAGACCTACACTGTAACCTGTACCTGCCTAGTACCTGTATGTTTCTTATATGGCAATAATTTTGGTGGTTGTTTCTACAAACAACTTCTTCAAATTACTCATCTGTACTTGTCTTCATCACTTGTTTCTGCTTGATTGTGCTTGGGTGTTGTCTCTGCACTTGTTTTCTTAAATATAGGTGAGTGGTTTTAAGTATTTATGTGTATGTACAGCACTGACAAGTGCTTCTCTCACATGCCATCTGCATCTCTTATTATGTGCCTGCTTGTTTGCACCTGCTGCAACAAATTCTTGCTTCTCTCTGCTCATTTTCACACACCACCACTCATTTTTGCTTGTCACTGCTCATTTGCACCTGTCACCACTGTTGCCACTCAATTTCGCTTGTTTTCACTTGTCTGTGCTCATTTACAGTCTTTGCATGATTGTGCATGTTCAAGTGTGCTTGTCACTGGAATACAGGTGTTTTTTTTAATCTATGTAGGTATGTGCATTACTTACAACTATTTTCATGTATTTTTCAGTGTTAATATTCACGCTCATTTGTGTTGTCAATCTTCATTATTGGTCTATCAAAACCTCAACAAAAAAAAACCAAAACAATGCTACTGCTCAGTGGTCCTTATGCTTAGAAGCACCAGATACAGCTGTTGTTCAATTTGGGTGGGCTGATCCATATAATGCTCCACACACTTTGAGTGTTGGAGGTTTTGAGTGTGGGAAAGTGGGAGAGATGAGCACTACTAAGTCTAAAAAGACCTAGCAGGTTGGAGGGTGAAGAAGGAATAGTGCTGCACTCGAGGCAGCTAGCAGGAATAGGCTAAATAGACTTAGGGAGTAAGACAATGTTCCAGGTGAACAATATCCAAGATGTCAAAATACTGAGGAATGTGAAGCCTATCTGAGGCTCCAAAAGGAACTGGGCAATGAAAATGTGAACTGGGAAACAGATGATTTTTTGTAGCTAAAGTACAGGGGTGTCATATCCCGTACCTGAACCTTCTCGTCCGGTCCGGTCCACCCGGTCCTTCGGGTCCGGTCCTGAGTTCA
>QFEN01000439.1:27439-40968 GCA_003316125.1 Auricularia polytricha
TCTCAGACGAGCCAGGCGTTCCTCTACCTAACTATTAACCTGCATACACAGATAGGAGACACCCACACATCGTGTAACATACAAACGCAAACTAGGTCTTGTGTTTCACATTGATTTATTCAATTGCTTCAAACAGTTAATTCTTGAGCAACTTGTCGAGGAGACGTGCAGTACTATTAATATTGTCATCAGCTCACCGACCTACCTTAGTTACCTCGCACGAGCTGCTGTTTATATCATGAAGAGCAGATGGTTATAGCCAATATGTATAAACTCTAGGGACACGAGTGCGTGTGAACGGGATGTGGAATGCTTGGAACGGATCGTATGGTCGCCGCTTCTGTTGATCGCATTCAGGACGGCGCTGGGGGCAAAATGGAAGATATAGAAACATTGGCGCTATGAGTCACTCTGATCAGTGTTCTGTTGAGATGGTAGCATTTCCGCTATATCAGCCAAGTCATGAGCAAGGCACGCATACGTCAATCGAACGATTGCATCAATAAACTATGCCTGATGCATTGCGGAACGCCGATGGGCCTGAATGTGTGGTTTGGCTAGTAAGATAGTGGCTCGGTGCCATCCGTGCATGCATGCAGTCGTATCTTGGCAAGATAATTTGCGCACTGACTATATCGAGAGTGGGGAACGTCGATAAGGTGAGCGTCAAGCGGAGTGGAAAGTTCATCAGGTACCGTTCACGGTTACACGCCTTTGCAGCAAGGCTTCAAAGTTTGGTTGAAGGAGTAATGTTGGAGCGTAGGGCTGGCGCCACATGTAGCAAATTTCTTTACAGGAACGCAAACGCAAACGAAACCTCCTACGTGGCATCTGCCTTTGGTGGTTCCGGGCCTCGGCGCCTCTCTTGCTCATCGATTCGGCAGTGCTTCGTCAAAAGCTGAAACGTAGAGAGTCGATAGCGTTGTGGATAGCGATTTGTGAGTTTTTCTGGGGATTTTAATGAAAGACTTGGTAGAATGAAAATGGCGGGAAGAGAAAAGGTAGTGTGGCTTGGTCGTTGTTTGCCCGCGGCAATTGTTTGTTCGAGCACACGCTTAACATTGTCCACGATCCTCATCCTCCGCTTTCCCTTTATCCGCACGTTCTTCGACGTCAAAACTCACAGTGAAGGCGAACAAGATTTTATTTTGAGCGTTGTTCATGTTAGTTAGGCTGCTTTGATGTCTGGTAAAGCGCCTCCAAAGGGACCAAGAGCGCTTCTGAGTTCGTTGCCTGGCTCATCGTCACAACAAGCTTCGACGTCCTCAACTTCAACATCAGCTTCACCTGGTGCTGGAACTAGTAAAATTGGTGCTCCACCACCAACAGGACCTCGACTCCTGAACGGTGTCCCAACTCAGCCCCGAGGTAAACCAACTGTAAAGCCTTTTGTAAACGGCTACGTCGGGCCACAAACAACAACTGGACCTAGTACAATAAACGCACCAACAGGACCAAGATCGACGCAGAAGGGCAAGCAGGCAGATTCTTCGTGGTCAGCATCAAATGTACGTTCTTTATTGACATTTCTAAGATGTGAATTATAATCATAATTTTTACAGTCAAGTCCACAAGCATCTGCTTCGCCAGTTCATAGTCACACCGAATCTTCACCAGTCGCGAGTTCAAGTAAAGTCACGCCTCCAGCAACTGTTGCTGATGGCGTTAGACCACATCAACCTGTGAAGATCTCCTTTTCAATTAATCGACGAACTTCCCTCACGGAATCACGTCCTCGACCACCTCAACCTACTGAAGAACCTCCCCCACCACCACCACCATCAGGGCCACCACCTTCGGAAGTTCCACCTCCACCGCCACCACCACCACACTCACCACCACCAGCTCTTCCTCCATCGTCTACCTCACCGCCGCCACCGCCTACGTCAAGGCCTTCTTCACCACCGCCGCCGCCGCCGCCTCCGGTATCTGCGCCTTCCCCACCGCCCCCAATTCCGTCACCACCACCTTCACCACCACAGGATTTACCAGATTACGCGCCCTCACCCCCGCTCTCCAAATCGCCCTCACCTCCTCCTCAATCGCCAGAACCTGTCGCATCATCATCCAAACCGCCGCCGCCTAAATTCTACTCCCTCCCTCCCCCTCCTCCATGGCCAACCTCCCGTTCGGAATACCCCGCGGGCAGGGACTTCAGAGTCATTTATGACCCTGCCATCGACAAGGACCGCGACGGGCGTTCTCGCGCCCTAATCGAGAAGATTCGAGCTACCCAGGTCGATGGTTCAGATGAACCTCGGGTCAGGGGCAAGGGAAAGGGCAAGGAGACTCTCACGCGATACAACGGAGAAGTGATCGAAGGCGAGCCAGAGCCTACGACAAGCGATCCCCGCAAGGCCCCAGGATTCAAGAAACGTCCCCACCGAGACGCGTTCCATGAAATTCGGTATGAAGTGGGTGGCATTACCCATATCATGTAATGAACCCCATTGACGTCTTAAAGTATGATCCCAACTCAACAGGCCCACCGCCCCCCACAGCTGTGCTGATCATGAATTTGTCACCCCTAACGCCCACGCAGCAGATACGGCGCGTCTTCAGTGCACATGGCAGGATCTCGTCCTTTGATCCGCAAATTGACATGGAGTCTGGGGTCGCACTCGGTATCGTGTTCATCCGGTACCAGACGCACGAGGAGGCCAAGGCATGTGTAGAGCGCACTCATGGAAAGAAATTTGGCACAGGCATGGGGATGGCTGATGGGGAGGAATTGAAGGTGGTCTTTGACGGCGAAGGTCTCAAACTGAAGGCAGTACGGAAGGAGTTAGAAGAGCGGAAACATCGCGGCAGAGAAGAGAAAAGAAGGAAGGAGAAGGAAGCCAAGGCTCCGACGTTACCACCTGCACCCATACCCGCACCCATATCCATACCGAAAGCCCAGACTCCCAGCTCGACACATACACCCGTCCAGCCTGCATGGAGGCCGAGTCATCAGCTCCCAGCGCGTCCTGCACATATCCCCTACACGAACGGACGCTTATCACCTCCCCGCAGCAGAAGAGCACAGCCTGTCATGAAAGCTAAGATGATGAATTCGGCACTGAGCACTCGTTTCCCAGCAGTGAATGACCTTGCGCCCATGTCATCCTCGCAATCTTCGTCATCAACACCCGTACATACTCGCGGTCGTCCTTCACAACATGGTTCTAGTCACGCTCCAGCACCTCCGTCCCGCTCACCTTCGCCTATCTCCCGCCGCCCAGGACAAGGGCGTCACCAACAGCAGAGAGAGGCTACCAGCGCCACTGTCATTGATGCCCTCGCCAAGAACGGCTTCGAGCATGTCCGAATAGACCTCACTGGTGGTGCCATGACATCTATCCATGAAGAAGATGTACGCGCATTCTTCAAGGACTTCAAGGTTGACTGCGTACTGCGAGATTATAACGCTTGGTATGTTGCATTTCAAACGAGCGACTCAGCACGACGTGCAGCCATGGTACTCGGCTCGCGAACGCTTGGGCACCACTCGGTGACGCTGTCAGCTTGTCCTCCTCCTTCTCATGTTGCGCCTGTAGCTGCTGAAAAGACCAGCTGGACGAAAGAGGAGATTGTTCAACAAGCCGCAGACACCATCGTCAAGGAGCTCAAGGGTCTTTTGGAGAAAGACATTACGGAGCGGGTGGCTGCTGCAGATCTACGGAAGCTGGTTGCGGATGAGAAGGCGAAGGTTGCAGAGACGAAAGCTAGGGAGGGTCCAGAGACGATCAATGAGCAACGGCCAGCTGAGAAGCGAGGTCTGAAGGGACTTTCTTTTCGGAAACCGAAGAGAATCAGGGAGGAGGCGAAGGCAGCCGTGGTCGAAGAGGAAGTCCCTCTTATTGAGCCAGAAGAACCTGCGCCCGTGGAGCCACCAAAGAAAAAGCGGAAGAAAGAGATTATTGCGAAGGTCACCAGGGTTGCTGAATCAGACTTGGAGTCCGAGGATGAGGAGAACCTTGCGCCTGAACCCCGGAAGCGGGCTGTTTCCGAGGTCCGTGATGAGGAGCAGGAGCCTGTCAAGAAGAAGCCGAAGAAGGATGCTGTACTTGAGGATGAAGAGCAACATAAGAATGCCTTGTTGAAGAAGAAGGTCATCAAGAAAAAGTCAGCAGCCAAGGTGGTTGTCGACGAGGTCATCCAAGCCGACGAGTTGGATTTCAATGTTCCTGCCACAGCCAACATCCACATCTCAAAGGTGGAATCGGTTTCGCGGTCACCTTCTCCCGTACCAGAACCACCACGGCCTCCAAGTCTTCCTCCCGATCCACTCGAGCAAGGCATATGCAACGATGATGAGGACCTCTATTTCGCTCGGCTGGCTATGTCGAATGATGCTTCAAGCGTGTCACCCGTCCCACCGCCTACTACCGATGCTTTACCAGCATTTCGGAAGCATCTCACAGGTTCAGCACGTACCGAGGGCTACTACAAGATCTCTCATGCCGAGAAATCAGCCTATGTCGCTCAATACGCCCTGCGGTCCACGAACGTTGAGTCTGTCGCTCCAACCGAGGCACCAGCACAGGCCGTCACTTCTTCCCGCTCGAATCGTGCCAATGCTCGCCGACGCGCTCAAGGTCTGGAAGAGATCAACCAGGTACAACGTGCTGTGGCTCTTTCAAAGGGAGAGACAGCCGCTGCAGAGCTGAGTATCAAATTCAACCAGCTCCAGACGCGGAAAAAGCATCTCCGGTTTGCGAGGTCTCCGATTCACGACTGGGGTTTGTACGCTATGGAAAGGATCGCTCGAGGGGAGATGGTCATCGAGTATGTTGGCGAGATCATCCGTGCTCAAGTCGCCGACAAGCGTGAAAAGGTGTATGAGCGGCAGGGTATCGGAAGCAGTTACTTGTTTCGTATTGATGAAGACCTTGTGGTGGACGCCACGAAGAAGGGCAATCTTGGGTAAGCCCCCTCTCGCATCTTACGCAATGCAGCTGCTGATTGGATGTTTGTTTTAAGGCGCCTCATCAATCATTCATGCGATCCAAACTGCACTGCCAAAATCATCACTATCAACGGCGAGAAGAAGATCGTCATCTATGCCAAGCAGGATATCGAACTGGGCGATGAAATCACATATGGTGAGTCATGCACGACGGTCTACTACCGTTTCTCTCACTGACACGACATGCACCTGCAGATTACCATTTCCCTATCGAGCAAGATAAGATCCCATGCCTATGTGGCTCTGCGAAGTGTCGCGGTTATCTCAACTAGAAAATGTTTGACGCTATCCACTTCGCTCTACATTGCATATTCATACCCCTTCAATGCTATCGACAACGCTAATTCACACTGCGCTATGTATCACTCACCTTGTTGCACGTTCCCTTGCATGGCATTGTTTATTAATGATCACGTGTTTCCACTGCTTCACGAGGGCCTCGATATTTTTTGAACTACTCACGAGTGTCGGACAGCATTTGTACTAAAAGACCTTCTCATTCCCTTACCCCCCCTACTTACAACACTCCGAACGAACGTGAGCCAGCACCAATTTAAGTCTCATGCAGGGCGTTTCGAGGACCCGCCTTCAAGCTTCGACACAACATGTTGTAGGGTGCACATATCAGCCAATCCGAGAGTCACCTCCGATACACGTCATAAAATCGTTCTAGCTAAACAGCGGAATGTTGCGCAAGTGTCATGGATAATAAGATACGCGGTCAATCCTCGAGCTGGAGATCCCCATATGGCTTTGCCCTGAAGTAGGACTCATCGAAGTGATGAACCCGTACGAATCCATCTTCTCCACCGGAAGCGTAGCTCGTGCCAGCCGGATGAACAGCAATCCTGGTGGTCAACTCATGAATAAAAATCACTAACAAAAGCATATCGGGGGAACTGACGTGTTGATAGGTCCGAAATGACCCTTTACTCTGCCAACCTCCTCCTCAAAGACCTTGTGCCAAAAGCGGGTTTCAAATTTGCCTTGCCGCAGCGAAGTAGTTGTGACATCCATTGCTTCCTGACCACCGCCCACTAGAACCTGTGCACAAAATCCGCTATGTGAGCAAGATCTAAAAGATAAAAGATCGACCTACGTATGGTTTGTTGGGTGCTAATGCTGCACTGTTCAAAGGTGTCTCTGTTGTAAAGGTTTTGAGTACTCGGAGAGTTTTCGTGTCGTGTATCTAAACAAGTAACGTATTGTGAACAAAGTGCCCCAGTGATCGATAGTTGGGAACTCACCCGAGCAGTTTTGTCTTTGCTACTTGTGACAAAGTAGCTGCGATCGGATGACAATTGCAGATCGGTGACGGTGTCCATGTGCGCACGCTCGTTATTGAGAACTTCTGTCCCGGTAACGACATCAAAAAGAGCGACTTTTCCAGACTCATGACCAGTTATGATCAGGTTTGGTGTGTATGTGAATGCGCAAACAGTGGCCTTGGACCCTATGGGGCTGAACATGTGTTCTGGTTCCAGTGATTCTAGAGAGGAAGTGATGCATCAGGGACAATCGGGGGTAGTATTTCCATCTTACGCACGAGCCGTTCCGTCTCCATCATGGTTCAGTTTGAACACTCGGATAACACACTGATGGCCCATGCGTTGCTCAGTGATGCATACGACACGCTCGTCATCGTCGCTGAATGCCACACGCTTCACGGCCGTCGGGAACTCCCAAACGTATAAACATTTGCCGTCGGATACGTTCCATAGACGCAGCTCGTTGTCGGCGGATCCAGAGACCAGGAATCTTGATTGCGCTGCCGAATATTGATCAATATCAGTAATACGATGGCGTAGAAGGGGAGAAAGGGCTTACAATCAGTGTCGATCGTCCATACTGTGCCATTGTGGCCCTCATATGTACCTAGGCGTTCACCATTGTGTGAGAACCAAACGTTGATGATATGGTCCTTCGAGCATGAGAACAGCAAGTCCCCTTCTGAATTGAACTTGATTTGAGTGAGCGATCGTTCGTGACCTGTGAAACGGAAAGTTAGATCACGGATGAAGGTGCTATAAATTTGTTTTGCCTTGCAATAGAATTGGCCTCTAAGATGGAGTGATTAGTATGTAAAAGAATATCAAGCCTATGCATGTCCAACCATTATTCAATATCTGCAACAGTAGTACGTCGAGCTGTGAAGTGTGTTCGAGAGTTGGAAGAGAAAAGATTTCGGTTTGGCGACGACTACCGCATTCGGAAGTCAAGTCCTTTCAGGTGCATCTTTGCTTTTACGGTAACCTCGTGTTCCCAGCTCAAGTAATAACCAGCTGTGCAGGCACCAGCTGCTGCAAGTCGGAGACTCGTTTCCAATCCAAAAAACAGTGCCCGTGCAATTGGGTATCGAAATCATAAAAGAAACAATCATACTACCACACCACCTCGACCAACTCATCACGAACCTACAGACTGCCCCGCGATGTTCACCAAGTCCCAAAAATCACGTCCGACCAGCAAACTCGCACCCCTTCCCTCAACATAATCCAGAGCCTTGTTCAGCAGTGCATCCAACAAATCCGGTTGCGCAGCCAGATGATGCTTCAGGTACGCCACAACAACCGCAGTCGCCCATATATTCCCATCGACCTGCAGTTCTGCTGCCTTGGCCAACGCTTCCACACCCACAAGCGCCCCCAATTGAGGAGACAGCGCGAAAGAGCCGTCGAAGCTCTGCAGTGAGATAATAGCGTGTGCTTCCTTAGGCACAGATGGTGTGTGAGAGGCGGGAATGCGCGAAGGTGCTGCATGTCCTGGCCCCGGTGGGGCCATATCAAAGACTGGCGATGGCACGCGCTGGATTGGATCTTCCGGCGGAGGTACGGGGCTGGACGGCCTAGAGTAGGACCATCGAGAGCTAGAGGAAGAGCCTTCCAATGAACTCAATGTAGAGAACGTGTCTGTGCTCGAGTTGTCGTGTCGAAATGAACGTTGACTCTGGATGGATGGCGAGCCTGAGCGGGACTGTGCAGCGGAATAATAGGTGCCGGGAAGTGGCTTCTGGCGGCTTCGGGTGGTCGGAGGAGGATCTAAGAAGAAGAAGTTGAACGCTGCATAAACTGCCCGAGACAAGCTGTCCCAAACGGTCTGCACGGTGGTCATATCTATTCCTGGATTACCTCCATCAGCAGCATCAGCAGTGACGCTAGCGTAGCCATGCTGCTGCCGAGACCTTTGCCATGATGTTGACCGACGCAGCCCGCTCCTAGCTGTCTCCCGTCCGGACTCTACAGCAACAAATGACGTGTGCTGGCTAACAAGCTGGTACTCAAGTCCTAAGCGAACGATCGCTGCTTTTCGAATGTCCTCATCTGAAGCAGGTGTGATGGGTTTGGGAAGCAGCGCCCTTCCCTCTCCCAACTGCTTTATGAGTTCTCGTGCAGCCAAGGTATGCACGAGTGGAATGGATGTCCACTCGTCCTTGAATGGTTTCACTGCCGTGACAGGCACTACGAGCTCAATAACCTCTTCCAGGTCTTTAACCTTGGCGCGCAACCTGACTTCGTGAGGAATTGATCTAAAAGTAGTGATCGCGAAGACATTGAAGCGAATTCCAGGGAATATCTTCGTGATTGTATGCGGGGCCTGCTGTATCTGAGGTGGAGGCTCTAGCTGCACGACGCTGGGCGGAAGCGGGTGATGGTGATTCAAAGGTGAGAAGTTGACAGCTGGCGGGCTTCCCGAACCGTGCCAATCAACTGCAACACTCTCGATCTCCCGTGTCCGACCAGCGTTCAGAAGCCTTGCACACTTCCCTGTTATATCCTCGGATCGAACAGCGAGCAGGCATTCACCTCCACCCTCACGAGCAAGGCGCTCACACATTGCCGATGAGACACTTTGGCCAATCCCAAGAGTGAATACTCTCAATAGTGCATTGGGCCTGCAGCTCTTCACAGCCGTGGAGACAACCGTGAATGGGTCAAGATTCGCGGAAGACTAGTTCATTGTTAGATTGAAGAGTCAAAGCCGAGTCATCAGACGCACGTGTATATCCCCGTCAGTGAGGACGAACATAGCAGTCGGGCGGTCACGGTTACGTGACGCGATAGCGAACTGCAGGGCACTTGCAATTTCTGTCCCTCCGTAGTTTGCTTCCATGCCTTTTACACTCGAAATCTGTACACGTTACTCATTAGCTGGTTGCTCTAGAAAGTAACTAAACTTAGTTACCGCATGACGCATTCCCGACTGATCAAACGATACACTTTTCCCCCACAGACCGTCGACTTCGGTCCCGAAGCTGAAAATATTAAAAGTTGTTTGTGAATCCGGCAATAGGTGAAGGAGCATTTCCAGCGTGCGCTTAGCAGTCTCCATTGGGGCTCCGCTCATGCTTCCGCTGCGATCGATCACGAATATGTACTCTTGCGAAGTGACAGGAGGCATCTTGAACTTCGGTACAAATAAGAGCTGCATAGCAATGGTATCACCACGCTCGGGATCGATTTCGGCGAAACACCGAGGCTTGTCGAGTCCAAGAGCATGCACTGTCAATACGAAGTCTCCGTCAAGGAACGTCGGAGACGACCAAGTTACGGCCATCCGTCGTTCAGACTTTCTTCCGGTGCGCGACTTATGGCGCTTGTAAGTAATCGTCGGGTGAGTAGGGCTGCGTATCTCCTGGATCTTCTCACTGGTTTGAACGTCCACGGCGATTGTAATAAATGTCTTTTCATTAGGTGTGGATGCATCGAGCATGGCTGCAGGTGTCTCGCCGTATCGTTCCGCAATGGCCATTGGAAGCTGTAGACGGACATGGTCCTGTCTTCCCTCATCCAAAAGATCCATTACAAACTGTTCGCTCATCAGAAAAAGTATTCAACGAGCTGGAAGTACACTCACTGTCAGTCTTGCTGTGACCTTCTGCCGGGCGGGAATTGAGCCGATTGAGATGGTGAATACTGGATCAAGGTCAAAGTCAGCGTTCGTCCAGTATTATCGAAATGCGCCTATCATACTGTCGTCCGTCACCCATTCTACAAGCCCTGCAGTCTTCCCGGCATCCAATGCACTCTGGAAAGTTTGTGCAGCTTCTGACTTCTCCTTCGCGTGACCGACGATAACACGTCCATCGGCATGCTCGAGTTCAAAAGCACAAGCCGCTGCACTCGCTGGAAGAGGGAATACATATTTTGCGCGGCTGGTAGGGCTCTCTGACATGTTCTCAAACACTTGCGAAAGTAAAACCCTGGCAGAGACTAGTACAGGAGTACTGATCAGTGGTTTTGGACTGCACCACCACGTATAGTATACGCACCATCGACCATCCATACTTTCACGTCGACTTCTTGAAGCGGCAAATGCGAAAGACTTTGGTCTGGGGAGCGATGTACGATTCCTGCGTATCCGTTCATACTTGTAAAGTGACGAGATAAGGTGGAGATATCGGCCATACATGCTTAAGCTTGGTCGTTTTATAGTTTGAGTTTGACGCCCAGGCTTCCTGTGCTGCAACAAAGTTGGTGGTAAACCATTTCAGACCCTGTAAGGAACAGGAATATCCAAGGCTATGAAAGCCTTGTGCTGCAGTCCTGTTGTGCTCAACTTCCTGTAATGAATGGCATTGCCAGCCCAGGGATAAAATGACAATTATGTAATGGTACCCAATCGCGGCGCCGGAGTGCCGCGGAGAACCTCGATTCCGATTCCGAGCTGACGTTGATCCCAGCGTCCTTATACTAGATACAGCTGCGGTTCACGCAGGGTGGCCGCGTCCAGAAGCATCCTGCACCACTGCACAAGTGATAGCTGATTCCATCATGATAAGGACATTGGATTCCCCTACGCCCAGCGCGAAATGCAGAAATTCATACATTTTCCTTCTCACAGTGAGTACTCAACCGGTGACACCCTAGATGCAGTCTGGCTACACGACGGACTTGCGTGGCCCTGTCGGGTCCAACAACAATATACATACGGTGAATTAGTGAACGTTGCACACATATATCTACGCTAGCAGGAACATTGCGACTCTCCCAGTCACGCATCCCTTTCGATGTCAAATTTCGAGCCCGGGCCAGGACTCATAGGACCTAACTCATATTCCGTCTGCACCACATCGGAGGCTAGAAGCGGTCCCATGAAGTCACTACTCGTCATCAATCCGCGTGTGCATGTATTATACTCTCGAAAGTTGATCACCAAACGAGGGGCAAGAACGTAAGGCTCGATCGCGCAGAACAGTTCAGCTAATGACGTGCACACCGCCTTCAAACATGCAAGAATCAGATCCCTCTGGCACTCTGCGGCACACACTGAGCACTTACTGGTATGTTCGCAAGAGGAATAAGATTCAATATCTTGTATACAAGATTTCTGCGGTTGATAGTCAGTTCGAGGCTTCACCATAGAGAGAGATGTCTTACAATACAAAGTATAGAACGCTATCGCGCACTATCATCTTCATAGACTGGTTTATTCTCCACCCACCGGTTGCTTGATTCATCTCGATTGTATGCTTGATCAGGCGAGCTGTCGCGAGGATGACGAGCAGCGCATCAAATAAAACTGATGGAATGGATGCGTATACAAAGAACATAGGGTCGGTGCCCAGCGCGTCCAAGCAGAAGTTCGTATTAAGAACCGAGAAGTGTGTAACTATGTCACCGGAATCAGCAGGAAATTGGCATACGAAATCATACTTACGAATCAGGCCACTATGTGGTCCATAATATCTAATGCCGATTGCTAGCGTCAGAGCCATGACTGACAGAAACAATACCAGTAGAACCCCTAATGTCAATTTCGATTGGTTATACACAACGTATGTTCGTATAATCATGATGCCTGTAGAGTTGTAAGTTCAGAAAGTATGTTGCATAAGAAACACAATTAGATACCTTCCATGGCAATTATAAACACGTAGTTACCCCAGTTCATGAGCTGTAGCGTCCATAGGCCTGGGTATACGTAGTGTAGTAACCATTTCTCAATTATATTACAACGTACAACTAATCAACAATTAGTGCACCGTTGTGCAGATTGCTAGATAAACGCACGTTTCAGAGGTCATATCGACGACACCTCCCCCTAGAACATCGTGAGACCCCGGCATCATCAGGAATTCGGGGCTTACAGAAGGAATCAATGCTGCACAGGTATTAAATGAGCTAATTACTTAAGAGGAAGAACACGGACATTGCGAGTGCCAGACCAAGGTATCGCACCTGATGGAATTGATGTTGTTATTAGAACTCAAAATGAGCAAATGAACAGACTGACCACGACATAAAGTGAGGACATCAGAGTCCAAGGTCGCTTCTAAAGCACGGATCCCAAGTGGGTGTATGATAGAGACATATTCTCCCAACGACTTACCCATACTAGTTCAACCTATATCGGTATGATCAGCCCACAATACAGTCACATTGACCAGAAGTTACCTCGCGTCCAAGCAGGAGCACTGTCGGATAGTCAATGACAAGAAAAAGGTCGTGACTCCTCGCTTACAGAAGTCATACGTGACAACGACAGAAGCAGTGACTGAGGTCTTAATCAAATAACCCGCAGATGTAAAGACGAAGGATTTACTGACGGGAAAGATAGTCACTGACTTGAAGACTAGCCAGGGCCGGCTGTACCAAGGACATTGAATCCTTGAAGTGGGTGCTAAAGGCAATCAATGGAATTCCCAGCTTCCGCATATAAGAACTTCATACGGTGGCGCAACAGTGTTAGTGCGTGGGTTTCCAGGCTGTCGGCTGTGAGGCTTACCCGCTATACTTGGTATCTCGCCGTCCGCGCGGGTGCTCATATTGTTCGGTGCTTATGTTCAGACAGAAGAGTGAACACCTCAACTCAATTTGCCAAAGAGGAATTACATGGCGGAGCATGAGCTTGGAGGAAGTCTACCGATAAGAAAATTCCCACAAGACTTGTTGACCTGTCCAACCTGTAACACAGATAAGGTGCAGGTCTCGCAAGCCAGCATGTGGAACTCTGTGTGAGAATCATATTTTGAAGGAGTAAAGTCAGATGCACGATGAATATCATCTAAATCTCAATTTTAACACCACCAAAAAATTAAGCGCTAGGTCTAACAAGTAGGCAGGGCCTACAATGACTGAAGTATTCTAATAAAAATGGAAGCGAAGTGCGACCTACGTCAACATCTATATTGACACATTCACGCACTCACCTGGTCGTGGTTCCAGTCCCATGGATACATGAGAGCTGCAAACGAGAAACTATAATCGAACTGGGGGATCTACAATCAATTGACCTCCTGTAATACCGACCATGCTGATTGGAAGGGAATCCCAACTTTAATCTAGTAAGGGCCTGCGCCCGACACAACGCACGCTCAGTCAAAGTGGAGAGGGAGAGAAGGCTGTTAGGTCCTCCGTGGTGTCCGTGGCGGCCTTGGGCACTTGTTTTCTGCGGTCTGGGTTCTCCGGGGGGTCGAATGAACGTCGTGGGAAGGGACTCGGAGGAAGAAGGGCTGATCACGAGCAAATTGACGGTCCTGCACAGGCTTACCAAGCTTGCACCACCACGACGCCACGCGCCACCCAAACCGAGAAGGACGCGACCCCAGGCAGCAGCAACGATCCAGCGCGGAGAGGGG